>JAOXNV010024935.1:0-13197 GCA_028565915.1 Momotus momota
CACACTGGAGGGAAACTATCAAAAAAATGTCTCAGGATCTTTCACTGAGCATCTTCTAAAACACATACTTTCAGGACAAGGAATTTAAGCAAAAAAAAAAAAAATCCAAATAAATGAAATATATTTAATTCTATTGTTCCACCTGCACAGACATTTTGCGTTTTTAGTAACCAGAGCAAAGTTATGTTCAGTAGACTTCGCTCAACTATCGTTTGCTTTTTCAAACCACGCACAGCTTCAATTACAGTGTCCCTTTTGAAAGTTGTATTAGTCCACTTTCATATGGTTGTTCTTCTTGCTGTTTTTTTCCCCAGCCTTCCTTAGTTCAGAATTCACCATGTAGCTGCTGATCACTCTCTACTAAGAAAGTCCAACTGTGCAGCAAAAAAATGGACACTGAATTGAATTGCTAATTGCACTGTGAGCAAGTATTTAAAGTTAGTTCCTGTGTTACAATCATTAATCTAGTAAGGCAGTTTCTAGGTAAGTAACATCACTCACTACTCATGTCATGAGCTGTTTACCAACCTTTCTTCTAAGACCTTTCAGGTGTGTAGGTGTGTGGTTTCCAAAATATGTAAGATGTATGTTTCTATGTAGTCAGTGTGGTTGGTGCACTTACTAGTGTGCATCAATAAGGCTGCTGCTTCTTCCTAGACAGTTACCTCAGGTTTGTGAAAATTATTTGCATTTAGATCTTTGTAGTTTTTCTGGCATCTGAACAGTAGTTAGAGCTGTACCACATCAATGTGAAAGTACAGGCATCTGTCTTCCAGCCTGTATCTGGGATAAGCTTTGAGGGTGTTTCAGAAGTGGTTTGGTTTTTATTAATTTTTTTCACAGACATGGCCAAGAGGTATTTCTAGTCACTGCATTTCCTTCTTTCTTGTTCAGTGAAGTCTAACATGTGCTGTTGCATCTGTTGTAAATTCCCTAGGGATCTCAAATATTCAAATGTCTATCCCTGTCCTGTTGTGTAACAAGGAATTCTCCAGGCTAGTGACAGAGAGCAGAAGAGTCTTCTTTCACGCAGCACCCTGTTGCAAAGAACTCCTCAGCTAACCTGAGCATCCTGGCACACTTTGGCTGTTCTGAAAAGTACTATGGGGTAAGGTGAGAACCTTTCCCATTAGATTATCTTAAAATCAGTGTCCCGCAAGCCAGTTTATGGCAAGTATAAAGGATGTCATTACAAAAATTAAATACAGGCAGCTGCTAGGACTGTGTCAAAAATGGCAGCACTTCTTTCCTCAGTTCAGTTGGTGGCTCTGGTTCTGAGGCAGGGAAGCGGCGACTGCTGCATGCTCTGAAGGTATGTTCTGGATGCCCAGGCGGGCTGGGCAGTCCTGCTCTGCCCACCTCCAGAAAAAGCAAAGGGCTGCTCTCTGAGAGGTGCCCAGCCATTCAGCAATATGATTAAATGCTGTCCTTGTCAGAATTTGACAAGAGGGCTAGGGGTTGAACACCCCTAACTGTACTAAAAGCACAACAAAAACAAACTTCTGCTCCTTCTGTTCTTACACTGGGGAATAATGTTGCAGATGGTTGGGCCACAGCCGGGCCCAGCCTCGGCCTGCGAAAACTCTGTCCTTGAAGCGATAGAAGTAAACAAGTGTGAGGAATTCGCCGGCTGAGACAAGAATGGTTTGCAAGATAACTACTGCCTATGAGAATAGAGAAAAGAGCACGTGAACAGGGGAGCTGAGCTAATAGCAGGAGAGGAAGTGGTGCGTGAACTGATAACAAGGGTATAAAAGCTTGAGCTGTAATAAATAAAGTGGCTTCTGCTTATAACTCATATTGAGTGATTGGAGTCCATTCCTCCTCCTGCAGAATAAGGCTTTGACACAGCTAGTACACCTCTTCTTTCCAGTAATGAATAACATAAAAAATAAATGTTTTCATGAGGGCAGCTTTCTCTCACCTCTCCACCCCATCTGCACAGAGATAATTATATAATTTATTTAGAAAGGATGTATTTGACAATCAATTTTTAAAACAAGTATTTTAACTATAACTGTAACTTCTGAAATTAGTAAAAGAAGAAAGTGTGGTAATGAGGGATAATTCTATATATACTCTGTCTTACACTTCTTCCTAATACAGGTGTACTAATTGCCTAACCACAGCATGAGGGTTGGAACTAAATGATCTTTAAGATCCATTCCAACCCAAACAATTCCATGATTCTGATTCCTGCCAGAGACAAGATACTGCACTAGGCAATCTGCCCAGTCCTTTAAGAACATGAAAAAAAAAAAAAAAAGCATATAGAATAGTTAAGTGACCATCCATTACGCATTTCCTGTGACTAAAAGAAACACATGTATTCACCCGAAGCATTGTTTGGTTTGAGGGTTTTTTTATGTCTGTTAAAGCGGCATTATTCTTCTGAATAAAATGTGAGTGGGAAAACTTTGTTAGCTTGGATTATGCTGTCTTCTGCAGAATGAAATGCAAGTCAAATTATGGCAGTGCATAACAGTCTAAAGGTTTTGAGCAAATGTGGAACATTATTCTTGCTAATTGAAAAAAAAAAATGCATGAAGCTCTTTGTGTCTGTAATGAAATTGCCATCAGGACAAACAAGTTCGAGGTAAAGAATCAGAATTCACATTCAAAAAGCAGTAGCTGTCTGCATGCTATTAAGATAAGGAAACAACAAGCTTCCAGCTGAGTGACCATAGTTCCTTGTGATCCATCAGGCAAACAGAATTTACAGTTCATTCTAGCCTACATGTAATTCAAGAAAAAAAGACAAAACAACACCAAGGAAAAACAAAACATGATGTCATAACTGGGGAGTCACAGATGGCCTTAGCCCAGCACAGGAACAAACTTGAATGGGATTGACAGTAATAGAGAATACGGCTTTAGATCTCAAGGATGTTTTAAGTCGAGTAAAAAGTCTTTTTGAGAACATTTGGGATGACAGTATGATTCATTAGTTACACTGTACAAGCACTGTGCTGTACAGCATGAGAAATGTTATCAAGGTTTCAGAACTACAGATTGGTCAGAGCTATAAAGACAGAACTGAGCAGCTGGGAATATGTGCTGAAGACCCAGGAATAAATGTTGGTTATGAAACTATATATAAGATATCTGTCAAGTACACAAATCTCATCAGAAAAGCAATGCAGGAAATTAGTATTTCCTATAATGACACTAGTTATCCAAAATAGCTTACTGGTATTAACCTATGTGATCTTTTCTGTTTTGTTCTGGTTTTTTTTTTTAGAGGTTTTTTTTGTTTGTTCTTCTTTGATAGAATTTTGCTCACAATCACAGAAAATAAACTAGGAATCAGAAATTCCATCTCATTTTCCCTCCCTTATTTGAGAAAAGAATGAGTGCATCTAAAGTATTCCTGACAGATCCCTGGCCAGTTCTTAAAACTGCAGAGGAAGATGTCTTACAGGAAGATCCCTGAGCAACCTACTCTGGTACTTATCTGTCTTTCCCATTAGAGGCTTTTTCACCTCCCTGATGTACACCTCTATTGCTGCAGTTCTAGTCCACACTACTTGTCTCATTCAGAGTAGACATGAAAGTAGTTTATTCCTTCCTTTTTATTTTTCAGCAGCTTTTTAAGGTACTCACCGTGTTTCCCCACAATTTTTTTGTCAGCGACGTCAACAATGGCATTGAGTGCACCCTCATCAAGTTTGCTGATGACACCAAGCTGTGTGGTGTGGTGGACTCACTTGAGGGAAGGGATGCCATTCAGAGCGACCTGGACAGGCTTGAGAAATGGGCCAGTACGAAGTGCATGAGGTTCAACAAGTCAAAGCGCAAGGTGCTGCATCTGGGTCGGGCCAATGCCAGGCAGAGTTACAAACTGGGTACAGAGTGGGTTGAGAGTAGCCCTGAGGAGAAGGACTTGGGGGTGTTGATTGATGAGAAACTCAACATGAGCCGGCAGCATGCTCATGCAGCCCAGAAGGCCAAACGTATCCTAGGATGCATCAAGAGTGTGGTCAGCAGATCAAGAGAAGTGATTCTTCCCCTTTACTCTGCTCTTGCGAATACTCGCAACCTTGCGAATACCACACCTCGAATACCGCGTCCAGTTCTGGTGTCCCTACCATAAGAGGGACATAGATCTGTTGGAATGAGTCCAGAGGAGGGCCACAAAGATGATCCAGGGGCTAGAGAACTTCTGCTATGAGGATAGGCTGAAGGACCTGGGATTGTTCAGCCTACGGAAGAGAAGACTCCAGGGGGACCTTAAAACTGCCTGCCAATACCTGAAAGGAACCCAAAGGAAGGCCAGAGAGGGACTTCTCACAAGACCCTCCAGCAATATAATAAGGGGAAATGGTTTTAAGTTGAAGGAGAACAAGTTTAGACTTGATCTTAGGAAGATGTTCTTCAATACGAGAGCGGCAAATAGATTTCAGAGAGAAGTTGTGGATGCCCCCTCCCTGGAGGTGTTCAAGGCCAGGTTGGACGAGGCGTTGAGCAACCTGGTCTAGTTGAGGGGCGTCCCTACCCACGGCAGGGAGGTGGATTAGATGATCTCTGAGGTCCCTTCTAACTTAAGCCATTCTATGATTCTATGGTACCTCTGAATTTGACATGAGCTGCCACCAGTCCTCATTCTAGCTTTCCTCATCTGGTGAGAAAATCCAGGATGGCGATCTTATCATCTTCCCTGTTTGTGAGAAAGACTTAATTCCTACTGAACAATTTCCAATTTGAGGCACTGTCATATAACAAAGCAAAAAACCACAACAAACCACACCTTCCCAAGCAACCTCTACCTCTGCAGCTATCTTTTGATGGCTCTGTTCCTAGATGGCTCTTGTGCCGAGAGAGGGGGATGGAAAATCATTGTCCCACCCAGACCCTTGACTCTCTTTCCCTCACACTCAGAGCCTGTTGTCACCTCTGCTCAGGTGTCATTCATGCCACAACATGGCAATCAGAGTGAGCCTGGCTGAGCTTTGGTAATTCACGGGTATGAGCTTCTGGCAAGGGAGCACCTTGATGCACCCATCCACTTAAAGGGAGACTAGCCAACTATTATCACTATTTCAGTTCCACTTTGCACATTTCCTCCTTGTCCATCATGGTAAGTGACCCTTCTTTGGTCATGTGGTGTGGATGCTGCACAGGAAACAAATGACCTGTTGAATAGGAGGTTCACTTTTCTGCTGCATCTTTTTCCTACCTAACCAGTTCCCCCTTCGCTAAGGTTAGTATGTGCTTTATGTTGGTATGTTCCTGGTTTTCCTTAAAATTCTTTAACCTAAGTAAATCAACCAAGCTCTCCCACTTGATTAGTCTGACAGGAGGCTTTTCTCACACCAGGTGATCTTCCTGACATTTTTTCTTTGCAGGAAAGTGGAAGACACATCGTGTGGAAATCTGGACTAGGATACAGTCTGAGGATTTTTACTCTGTCAGACAGAACCCATTTTGACAATGCAGCAGTATCTAGCCAATTTGCTGCTTTCTCCTGGAGCCTTTGAAAATTTGAATGATTACTTCCAATGTTATTGTTGCAGGATTGTTAGGTGGAAGAATTTAAATGCATGTTCTCAGAACTACTGAAAAGGAATTGAG
This sequence comes from Momotus momota, assembly GCA_028565915.1. Taxonomy (NCBI): domain Eukaryota; kingdom Metazoa; phylum Chordata; class Aves; order Coraciiformes; family Momotidae; genus Momotus; species Momotus momota. The sequence goes on from JAOXNV010024935.1 coordinate 5,572, forward strand.
GACAGCCTAGCATTCAGATGGAAATGTGTAACATCATGAGTCGCATTGTGATGTGTTATGGTCAAAGTCTATAGCAAATGGGGCTGAGTTGGTGGGGCAGAATCTTTTTTTTTCTCAGGAAACTTCTAATCCTGATCCATTAATGATAGAATTATAGAATGGTTTGGGTTCGAAGGGACCTCTAAAGGTCATCTTGTCCAGTCCTCCCTGGACCCTTAACTAAATCAGGTTGCTCAGAGCCCCAACAAACCTGAACTTGAATGTCTCCAGGGATGAGGCCTCCACCATCTCCCTGCTCCAGTGTTCTACCACTCTCATAGTAAAGAACTTCTTGATGTCCAATCTAAATCTACCTTTCTGCAGTTCAAAACCATTGTCCCTCATCCTATTGCTATATGCACTTGTAAACAGGTCCTTCTCCAGTTTCTTCTAGGTCCCTTAATGTGGTTAATTTTATTTTTTTTTTAGACCAAATAGTGTAGGAAACACTGATCTAGAAAACCGTCCAAATCCCAAAGCACAAGAATTAATTTCTGGAATTATGTATGGTGAGAATAATCAACAAACCTTTAACAACTGTAAGAGATAGCCATTAGTCATGACTGACTATCAGCTAGAAAATTGATCTTCCTTGTTAGTTATAACGTCATGGAAGAACATATAACATCTCTTTACAGAGATCATTACAGTGTCTCCAGACTGTAAAAAGTCTTACTAAGTCAATTTGTATCAAAACTCCACCAAAGAGTATGCCTATAAACAAATACAATTTATTTTAATGTTGTTTTCTGAAGGGTGTTGTAGTCTCTAAACTTATGGGAACCACCTTTAGGACTTCTCCATAATTTTAAGTAATACAAACAATAACATTTTATACTGGGGGGTTTGATTAATACTTCTTTATAATAAAGTAGACATTATTGCATTAAAGCAAGCAAAGTACATTTCAGTTTTGAGAACAAAACAATGAAACCAAAATGTAACAGAACCTATGGTCCGGGCATATTCACCTCCCCATTGTAAAGTAAGAGCATAATATAAACAGTAGGTCCGGTTAAAAATTTTTATGTAGCCAATGATTTAACAAAGAATATAGCCAAGTCAAATGCATAGTAGAATTAGCAAAAGCTAGTTGTAACTGAGAAAGAATACAATGTAAAAAATTCACCAATATTATAGCATGCAGAATATATGCTTCATTATTGCAAATGGAGGTCACTTCAGTAATAATTTCAAATAAGCTAACATATGCTTGAAAACCTCTGGGATCTGTCATGTGTTCACTGATGCCAAGGTCAAAGATAAGGGCTATGCTCAGCAGGCTTACATAAAAAGTACAAATTACTGCAGCCACTTATTGTAGTGATTTCTGAATAACTACTACCACTAAACAATTACAATTTTAAGCTGTTGTTATTAAGTATGTGTTAGATGTGAAAGACCCAGACTCAAATGTGTACTTAGGACTTGGAGGAAAAACAAGGAAGGAATACAAATCAGTGAGTTAGTGCTTAGAGCTCTTAGATGGTAAGGTTGAGTCTTGCACACAGGTTGGACTCCCATGGTTATTACTATTTCTTGTTTCTCATTCACTGCTTAGGTGAAATGTAGCCCAAGGAGAAGATTAGGGCTTCTTTCTTCCTGCTCACTCTCCCTAGTATCATTGCTGTCTGCTTTTAACTGCAAGCTTTCCGGGATCTGCAGTTCATAGAATCATAGAATGGTTTGGGTTGGAAGGGGCCTTAAAGATCATCTAGTTCCCACCTCCCTGCAATTGGTAGGGACACCTTTCACTAGATCAGGTTGCTCAAAGCCGAGACTGACCTGGCCCTGAACACTTCCAGGAATGAGGTAGAGACCTCTCACTGCAGTAACTTGTTGAGACTTGCCATAGGCCACTGAGTGTTCTTATGCCTCTTCATCCAGGGACTACAACAGGAGGGATGAAATATGCACATCATCTTCCTACAAAAAGGCTACATGCTTTCACTCCAGGAAAGCCAGGTATCTAGAAGTCGAGTATTGCAAAGTGTTTGTGCAGGTATTGTGAGTTTAGTGAGGAAGGAAATATATCAATACAGAAGCCGTCCGAGCACTATTGGTAGTTAAAATGCATTAGCTTGTTCTAAGCTCTGAAGGTAAATCTCAATTTTACAAGTGAAGTTGACCAGGAAACCATTAGGGCAAACAGCTCATTTGTTATTAAAATATCACTAAAGGATAAGCAATTGAATTTGGTTTTCTGAAATCAGTAAAAAGACCTCTAGCCAACTGTAGCGCATTGACACAAGCCCTTACAATCGTTACAAACTGTGGCAAATACTTTGTGTCTTCTCAAAATGCAGAAGCACAGTAAAGACTTTTCTCAGATAGCAGGGAGAAGAATAAAAGAAGCAAACAGTAACATGCACAAGGAACCAAGACCAATACAGGATCTCAGTTGAATTTCGAGTCTGGCACCAAAACTGATCCTGAAAAAACAATTTTTGCCTGCTACTGGTCACTGAAGGTATCTAGATAAGATATATGCTTTGACTTCAGCAGTCAAACCAAACTACTGAACTCTTTAACCAACCACAAGAAGGTCTATTTCTAGGCACTTGAGGTATCACCTTTACTGACTGAAGTGAGAGGTCAGATGCCGAGATCCCATGCCTCTGGAGCCCCATGCCAGCTACAGAGAAGGGGCTCTCCATCAGAGGTTTAGGTTTTATATTGGTTTTGTATATTTTAAAAATAGATTTCATTTTAGTATTATCATTATTTTCATTAAAGCTGTTTCAGTTTTCTTTTCCAATCCATAAGTCCCCCTTCCTTATTCTCTTTCTTTTCCCCTTCCAGGAAGGGAGAAGGATTAATAGAGAGCATCTGCCATTCATCTAATTCTTTCCCTTTTTCATTTTACCATTCTCTTTTTTCCTGCCTCTCATTTCCACCAAAAGAACTTTCTGTGCTTTTTTTTTTGTTTGTTTGTTGCCGATAACTTGTTGTTTGGGTTTTTTTTTTGAGTTTATTAATGTGCGACCTCATAAATACTTGTAAGTGCTGTCTTCGAGTTAAGAAATGGTAAGAAAGAAAAGGAATCTTATTAAGATGCACAGAAATATGCCTCTTTCCCCTAGGTACCAACTGCATGGATTCCAGTGACATGTATTTTGAAGAATATATTTTCTTAGCCTTAGCCTAGATTGTGTTATGATCCTAAACATTGCTTTTTGAAGTTTCTTGACCAACAGATTTTTTGACTGAATTATGAATCTCTTCAAAACAGATTCATTTAAAAAAAAAAATAAATCACAGCATATAAAAAGATCCATCCTGTGAAAGAGTAGAACAACACTTAATGTTATGACTGAAGGATCACAAACACCCTCCATTGCTTGCATAGTGAAAAACTATGTAAATAAACATAGCTTGTATGTATATATAATAATAAAGTACGCAAATAAACACAATAAATAAAGATGAATGATTGACTTTGTCCTTGCAATAAAAAGCTGAGAAACATACTTGTTCAAACTGTTTTTAAGCCAGCACAGGAACTTAAAAAGCAATATTGTGATACTCAGATTGGCCAATGCTTTGTATTCAGAAATTTCAAGGTAATGAAAAGTACAAATACTGTTCCAGGGAGAAGAAAGATGCAGGCTTGAGAAGCAGAGTTGGAAAAAGCACAAATCTTTCCTTTTTTTTTCCACATTTTATTCCTACCATTCCACAGGAATGATAGAGAAGGGGGTCTTCCTGATTTAAAAAAAACTCACCAAGATCACTAAAAAATACCAATAACTTCATCATATACAGAGACAGTATTTTTGCACATTAAGGATCTACAATATTTTGTTTAGATTTCAACTTCAGAATGATATAATTGCAAGGTTAACGGATTTGCTCAAGAAATCAATCTGGGCTGCACCCTCAGGTGCTGCCAATGAGAGTCCTTCCCTCAGCACCCCAGGAACACAGGTGAGATCTCTATATGAAGCTTTCCAATAACAAACGGAGGTTTCTGCTTGTGCTGTAGGCTGGTGTGAAGGAGCTGAGAGGATCTGGAAGGGTCCTCAATATGTTCAGGACTACACTCTCTAAGAAAAATGGGGAGGTACTGGACTACAGATTTGAGGTAAATGTTTTCAGAAACAGTAAGATTTCATAAAATATCTTCTGGGGTTACGGACTTCATAAATGAGCTTACCTTTTACTTAAGTGTTTACCTAGGTTGGGTAGGATATTCATCAAGTGTTTTCTAGCTCTAAGTTAACAGTTATGATGCTGGAATGAATGCCTGCAGGAGCTGTACCCGAGTAGGGAAATCAGGTGGCTCCTAGAAAGGATACCGAAGGATGGTGCGTCGAACTTACCTTCCCCCGTTGTCCTGGGTTGGGCAGGGCGCCATTCACTGAAGAAGCTGCTGAGCCAAGCAAAGGGGAGGGGCCGTAGCTGGGATGGACAGCAGGACCAGCCAATGAGATACTTGATACCAGCCTCTATATAAGGGAAGGATGAGGCCAGCCCCGCCCAACAGATTTTGTTTACCCTGCAGCAGGACGGAGGCGTGTCGGCTACTGCAGTCTCATGGTTTCTACACTTGCTTTATAGATAATTTCATTAGTATTGTTGCTATTGCTTTTGTTTTTGTCTCTCTTTGTGTTGTTCCTTTAAATTGTCCTTATCTCAGCCCCCGGCGTCTCACTTTTTCTTTTCTTCCTCACGATTCTCCTTCCTCTCCCACAGGAGAGGGTTTAGGGTGGGGAAGAAGCCATGAGTGAGCACCTGCTTGGTGTTTAGTTGCCGGTAGAGGTTAAACCAGAGGCAACTGTTGCTGGAAAACAGGTTGGTGCCTGTGCAAATGTGGATGATTGAGGATCACTTTCAAGAGTGGCTTTGGGACCTCTTTGTAGTGTTTCACTGGGAGAGTGCGAGTGTCCCGTCCTGAGGGCTGCAGAAGGGGAGCGGGTTCAGGCAGGGATTGTGTGTGTCCTGAGACTTGCGAAGGAGACGGCAGGTTCCCGCGGAGGCTGTGGGTGCCCCGAGAACTGCGCAGCTGCAGTGAGTTCCGGCGGGATGCGAGGGCGCTTTGATCTCCCGGCCGCCTCAGCGCTCCCGCCCCAGTTAGCGAGGGGCACACCATGGTGAGGCAGTGGCAGCTCCGCCGGTCGGTCCCACGGGCTGCGGCAACCACCAGGGCTGAAACGCGCGCCTGAGGACGGGGTGAGCTTTGTAGAGCTTCAAAACTTCTCCTGCAGCGGCCCCGAAGTCGACTTCGGCTGGTACGGCGCAGAGGAAACGGGCACCTAAGAGCGCCTTCAGCGGGGAGCAGAGGAATGGGAGGAGCCATGAAGCCGCCTCAGGGAAAGCGCGGGCTTTTCGTGTGGTTAATGAGGGAAAGCCTGAGGGAAATGAGAGGGAACAGAGTGAACTTCATACGGGGGAAAACTGAAGTACTTTAGAAGGAACAAGGAGGGGACCTTTTTTTTGGTAAAATCTGAGGTGATATATATAAAAAAAAAATCTATAGGCAGAATAAACTTTCTGGAGGGTAAAGCTGAGGTAAATCGGAGAGGATAGAGGGGACATTTTGGAGTGAAAAGCTCAGATGTGTTAGGTGAAAGAAAATGAATAAAATTACGTTTTTGAAGGGGTGAATCTGGGGTAATTTTGATTACTTCAAATAAATCTGAGATAATCTCCAGGGAATAGAAGGAACATTTTCAGGGAAAAGCTGAGATAAGCAAGGTAAAATACGTTAAATAACATTAATTATTTTAAAGGAATGAATCTAGGATAACTTGGATTACCTGAAAACAACAGTGAGGAAATCTCTACAGGACAGAACAAGCATTTTGGAGGGAAAAGCTGAGGTAAGTGAGGTGAAAGAAATTAAATAGAATTAATTATTTTAAAGAAATGAATCTGAGGTAGTTTGGATTACCTCAAAAAAAAAAAAAGGTAATCTACAGACAGAACAAACATTTTGGAGGGAAAAGATGAAGTAAACAAGGTAAAAGAAATTAAATAAAATTGATTAGTTTAAAGGAATGAACCTGGGATTGCTTGGATTACCTCAAAAAAAAAAAAAAGAGGTAATCTACAGGACAGAACGAACATTTGGAGGGAAAAGCTGTGGTAAGTCAGGTGAAGGAAATAAAATTACCTTTTGGAAGGGGTGTATCTGGGCGTTACATCAAGAAATGGAGGTAATCTCTGGGGAACACAGGTGACATTTCAGAGGGAAAACCTGTGGTAATTTAGAGGGAAAAAATTACAAGCAGTGAATCTGGGGGTTGCCTCAAACATTTGATGTAATCTCTATGAGACAGAATGAAGATGTTTGGAAGAAAAAGCTGAGGTAAATGAGAGAGAACAGAGTGAGCTTTATGGGGGGAAAACTGAAGTAACCTATAAGAGAGAGGTGACATTAAGGGCATAAAATCTGAGGTAATATACAGGGCTCTGAATGAACATTATGGAGGGAAAACTGGAGGCAAAGTGGTTCAGGGAATACTTTTTTTGAAGGGGTGAATCTGAGGGTTACCTCAACGAGATGTGAGGTAATTTCGAGGAAACAGAAAAAGATGTTGGAAGGAGAAGCTGAGTTGAGACAGGGGCTGGAGAGGTGACTTTTGACCAAAAGAGCAGAGGTAACTTACTGAAACACAGTTTTACAAGTTGGAATTTTTGAAGGGGTGAACTGAGGAGATAGCTCCAAAAGATTTGAGGTTCTCTGTAGGGGAGAGACTGAACACTTTGGAGGGAAATCTTGAGGTAACTTCGGAAAGACAAGGTAACAGTTTGGAGGGACTGCCAGAGGTGGTGTAGGTGAAAGCAAATAACTTCTTGAAAGGGGTGAATCTCGGGTTTCCCTCCAGCAATAAGAAGTAATTTGATGACAGAGGAAAGAATGAACTCTTGTTGAAGGGCAAAACTGAGGTAAGTTAGAGGGGGCAGAGGTGCTGCATTGGACGCAGACGATGAGCTATAGTGCTTAAGGAGGTGACGATTGTGTGGTCTAACTGTGTTGTCCACTCCTCCTTTCCTGCCAGCAACCGACGGTGAAAAAGGAAGAGGTGTCACGTGGAATGCCTCCCTGGGCTCCTGAAGATGTAGGTCGTGGTGTGCTGCAGCCGGGCCGGGCCCACGTTGGGCCCTTTTTTTGTCCTTTCACCTCCCCGCGCCCGGGATCGAGGTTGCTCCCTGGGCTCCTGAAGATGGACGTGGTGGTGTGCTGCAACCGGGCCGGCCGGCCAGTAACTGGGGCGCAGGCCAGAGCCTCGTGCTCCGTGGGGCTTTTTGGGAGTGCCGAGCCGAGGGGCCTGCCCTGTAAGTAGGGCTGAGGGTGTCCCCAGCTCTCGGCGGGTGCGTGGAGAGAGATCCCCCCCCCGCCTGTAATCAGGGGGTATCTGTGGTCCCGGCCTTTCAGAGGCGTGGGGCCAGGGGGTGTGGGGCCGGACGTGTGCCCCGCCTTGTTTTCAGGGCTGGGGCTGCGACCCCCCGGCCTTTGGCCGTGCAGCTCCAGTGCCTGGCTGCTGAGTGTTGGTCCTCCGGCTTCGGGGGACAGGCGAGCTCTGGGGCTCCCTGGGTGTCGACCCGCCTGTAATCAGGCTCCGGGTCCGAGAGCCTTTGTGC
>JAOXNV010024936.1:0-13179 GCA_028565915.1 Momotus momota
TGAATTTCATGAGGTTGGCACTGGCCCACCTCTCCAGCCTGTCCAGGTCCCTCTGGATGGCATCCCTTCCCTCCAGAGTATACACTACACACAGCTTGGTGTCATCAACTTCTAGAATAGTTAATTTTCTAAACAGTGAAAGATTAAAACGCGTACCAATAACGAGGTATTATAAGGTTTAACTGTTATTTTGCAATGCAGTCTTACTAAGTAGCCTTTGTTAAAGACTTGTTTATCTGCCAACAAGCAGAGATGTCCTTGGACTATCTTTCCAATCACATTTTTAACCCTTTCCCAAAGTAAATACAACAAACACAACTGCTCAAAACAACGCACACTAAAGCATGAGACAAAGAACAACCTGAAAAAGAAGGAAATACTATATGAGATACAAGCTGCTGTTTTTCAGACCTAAATAAAATTAATTTTCTTGGAAATTCTGGAAACTTAAACCAATTCCTAAATTCTAAGCTGAGATTTTCAAAATGTGATGTATAATTCAAAGTAAGATTTTTATTAATTTTCTCCATCATTGTGCTGTGTAAACTATCATGTATAGTCTTGTTTAAAAATGAGGAATGGTACTTCTTTTGATAGAACAGAAACAGATAAGCAAACCACAATACAAAACTCTTTCCAGCTCATGTAAATGTGCTTGCATTACTTGAACAAGTATGCAGACATTTATTTTAACCTGATTTTTCACTTTTGCACATCCACAGACTAAAAAACACGATAGTCAAACATCAGGAAAGTTGCAAATCTTTTTGAAAAGTCTAAGAATGAAACACCGTTTTTTTTCCCCCCATAATCTTTTAGAATTATGAATGGTAACAACTTGCTATCTCAATAATCATTACTAAAGTAACAATGAAATCTTCTACAATTGTGAAACAAACTCATGAAACTACTTCAAACACTCCCTATAAAAACAGGAAAATGTTACATTTCCTTTTCTTCCTATGGGAGTCTCAGACATTTTTTACAAATCTGAAAAACAGAAAGAGAGCATGCGTTACTTCATCCATTCTGCATTTTAATAGTATTTGGAATGAATTTTATTCACAATTAATCATCTTGTAATCCTGCTTTAATCAGGTATCAAGACAGGTTAAACTCCCTTGTCAAGGAAGATCAACATTTTTCACTGAAAGACATCTTCAGAAACTGCTAATTTCATATTTTGAGAAAATGAACCAGTTGGATGGTACTAATTACATGAAAAGGGAAAGCACATGAGGAGCCTCCACTTTCATATTAATATCCAGATTTCTACCAGTAGCACAATACAATGGGGATAAAGACTCAATAAAGTGCCCTTTGTTCGCCCTTTGTAATCCAAAACCAGAAAATAGTAAAGGGAGAATGTTTTATAGAGTTAGGATTAGCTTCCAAGGATAAAGCAAATGAGAAATCATTTAAAATAGTTAAGTTCAATTACACAATACACAAGAATTATGAATTTAATTCATTGCATGCTCCTTCACTACAAAGGATTTCAGATCAGGCTTTCTGAACTCCTTTTGTGTGTGGTATATACTCCCAAAAGAGCAAAGTATAATTTTTTCAGTCAAAACTAGAACTTTGTTAATATGGTGTACTGTATTTATGCAGCAAGGCTTTGGTGGAGGGGCTGCTGGGGTGGCTTCTGTGGGAAGACACCAGTACCTGCCCCCATGTTGGACAGAACCAATTTCAGCTAGCTCCAAGATAGACTTGCTGCTGCCCAAAGCTGAACCCATCAGCAATGCTGGTGGTGCCCCTCTAACGTATTTAAGGAAGGGTAAAATGTACTGCACAGCAGCTGGAGGAGAGTATGAAAAACATGAGAGAAACAACTCTGCAGACACCAAGACATATTAGGAAGGAGAAGGAAGAGGTGCTCCAGATGCTGAAGAAGAGATTCCTCTGCAGACCATGGAGAAGCCCACGGTGAAGTAGGTTGTTCCCCTGCAGCCCATGGAGGACAAGAGTGGAGCAGAAATCCACCCTGCAGACTGTGGAGGATGCTAGGTCAGAGCAGGTGGACGTACTCTTGAGGGAAGCTGTAGTTCCTGAAGAGTCCACAACAGAACTGGCTCCTGGCAGGATCTACAGCCCATGGGGAACCGTTGCTGAAGCAGTCCATTCCTGAAGAACAGAAGTCTGGAAAATGACTCATACTGGGGCAGTTCATGAGGAACTGCAGCCTGAGGAAAGGATCCACACTGGAGAAGGTCATGAAGACTATATCCTGTGAGAGGGACACTATGGTGGAGCAGGATAAGAGCATGAGGAGTGGCAAAGAAAGCAACTGACCACAATTCTCGTTCGCCATCCTCCTACACCACTCAGGGAGATGACGTAGAAGAGTTGGGAGTGAAGTCAAGTCTAGGAATAAGGGAGGGATGAGGGGAAGGTGTTTACAGATTTGTTCTTATTTCTCATTATCTTATTCTGTTTAGTTGGTAATAAGCTAATTTCCCCAAATCTATTCTATTCTGCCCATGGCAATAGTCTGAGAGTGCTTTTTGCCATATTTTTCCACTCATGCCTTGTTAATGGAAGGGGAGTGATAGAGGGTCTTGGTGTGCACTTGGTGGCCAGCCAACATCAACACACCAAATATGTCTACTAGTCTATTTTTAAATTGTTTTATTTTAAACGAAACACTAGGGACTGATTAGGTGAGCAACTGAACTCATAGAGTACAGACAACCCAAGATGGAGCACAGCCCTACTACACTCTTGGTGAGACTGTGGAACCATGCAAATTGCTCACTGTCATCAAATAGGACATTCCTCTTTTCCTGTCCCTGGCCACTGTAGAGGGGTTACATTTACTAGGCTAGTCTTCTGTCAGACTAGTGAGCTGAATTGGTTCCCAAAGGTACTGGATGAAAACAACCCATGGAAAAAAAAAGAAACAGCCATATGTAGCTAGGAGAGGGGACAGAAGCAGGGATGAGAACAAAAAAAACACCCAACAAACCCAAACAAACAAAACAAACCAAAATGTTTTTTTATTGTTGAATTCTGTATAGTAGAACACTCTTAATAGCCATTCTCTGATTAAAATATGGACTATCGTCCTACAGATGTAGCCTAAATGTAGTTAAACTGAGATTTACAGAATTGTAGCTTCACAAAAATAACAGGCAACTACATTTAATGAAAACCCTTCAAGAGAAGTTTGTTAGAGTTCATTACAAAACTGATGTTGCAGTCCTTCATTGTTCCCAATGGCTCAGGTAACACTACCTCTTACTTAAAGATAATGAGAAGAATGGAAGATGAAAAGCAAGTAATTGAATCTAATTCTATTTAGTGTTACTTAACAACTGAGCAACATAAGACCTAAAGACATAAAAGCAGATTAATTTGAATTCTCAACTATTACAGTTCTTTTTATAACAAACTTTTTCTAGTTGAAATACGTATTTTTTTCAACACTAGTATTCATCAAAATAAAAGTAATAATTCTGTAAACATAAAAAAGTGCTAGAAATCTAGCAGCTCTATAAAGAGATTCAGATTTTCAGTATGACAAAATACAATAATGCTAATAATAAGGTAACTGAACACAATAAAATAGATTAGTACTTCAACAGAACGCGTACTAACATTAAGTGAAATTTTTAAAAAGTAAAAAGGGAAGTACAATATAATTACCTGTGATTACACTGGCACTACGTTTTCTACAAAGGTGCTATATATCTGGAGTATATAGGACATAGAGGGGACTTTGCTAGAAGTCATCATTATATATACGAAAAAGAGTAGTTCACAGGAGAATACTGAAGAAAAACAGAGCACACTGGGAAAGAAAGAGTAAAGGAAAAAAAGCAGAAGTCAAAACCAATGCAATGAACAAATGCAGAGAACACACTACAATCTATTACTCTGTAAAAACTACACAACTGCATGGTGGAAGTCAGTAAGAGGGACCCCACACTGGAGACAAGGGAAAGTACCCTGAAGGAAGCTGCAGCCCTTGGAGAGCTCATACCAGAACAGGCTCCGGGAAGGAGCTGTGGCCCATGAAAGAGTACCCATGCAGGATCATGTCTTCTGGCAGGACATGTGGCCCCACAGGGAATTCACACTGGAGCTGTCCATTCCTGAAAGACTGTATCCCACATTATACCAGTTCTTCAAGGACTATATCCCACAGGAGGGACCCGACATTGCAGCAGGGTCAAGGATAGGAGTTAATTGTAATATTAAACCCTATGGCCAGGTCCAAAGTGACCAGAGGTGGAGATTGCAATGGATGTACCTTGACACTGTTGAAATCTATGATACAAATTGCATATTATAAGAAGTGCTATAGCAGGAAGACCCTGCTGCTAGTCAAGGGGAGTGTTCATTGCAATGGTAAAACCTACAACCTGGCCAAAAGGGACCAGGGTGGAGAATGCAATGACTATAGCTTTAAATTCTTGTAATCCATGATTTGAATTGTTTGTTATAGGAAGTGCTATACCAGGAAACACCTGAACCAGTGGAAGACAAGCCTCACAGAAGCCATTTGAAGTGCCACAGTGAGGTCACTTGAGCTGGCTTTGGTGCCCAGTAACTCCACACAAGACACCTCCTGTCCTGAGCAACCACCACAACAGATGAAGCCCAAAATCACAGACTAAACGAACTCAATGGATGTGTTATGGACATTTAGCAGGGGTGGTCCATAGACTAAAGGAATGATATCCATGCATATATCAAAGGACGAGGAAGGTGTATGTCCACAGAGTGTGGCTAATGAGGATGTACTGGATAGTGTGGGACCTGAGCATGGTAGAAACAGCATGGAATGAGTGGAGTTTGTACTGCACTTGGCTGAGATAGATTTAATTTTCTTTATATGGGTCTACAGTTTGGATTTGTGACCAAAACAGTGTTGAAAACACTGAGATGTTTTAACTGTTGCTGAGCAGTGCTTACACACTGTGAAAGTCTTCCAGGCTTTTCATGTTACCGCACCAGTGAGCGGGCTTGGAGGGAACATGTCTAGGACTACTGATCCCAGCTGACTAAAGGGATATCCCACACTACATGAAGAAATGGGGGTACGTGTGGAGTTGTGGCATTTGTCTGCCTAGGTAACTATTACACTCGATGAAGCCCTGCTTTCCTGGAGATGGCTGAACATCTGCCTGCTGATGGGAACTAGTCAATGAATTCCTTATTTTGCTTTGCTTGTGAATGTTGCTTTTGCTGTCCCTATTAAACTGTCTTTATGTCATCACACAAACTTTCTCATTTCTAACTTTATGATTGTCTTCCCCATCCCACTGTGGGTGGTGAGAGAGGTGCTGGGTGGCCTGCACACCAGCATTAAACCACAATTAGTTTTGTTACATTTATTACCTCTGTAATGCAAACCAAGAAATAAGTACGAAGGGAAAAATAAGTAATCAGGCTTAGTATCTAAACTACCCTGGACACATTCTCTCCCCACTACAACCTCCAGCTCCAGGCTCCTGATAAATAAGCTTGCTCTTTTCCAGAGTAGAGCAAATCTATTGTTCTTACCTGGAAAATGCTATTCAATTATACATAAGACTAGAAAGATGATGTATGAAAAATAACAGGTTTCCCCCTCTCCCCCAACCAACTAAATTGTAGACTCAATACCCAAATAAATGGCATTACTACCAAATATAAACTTGTAGGGGAAATGGATACGAAATTGGATATATGCAAGGCTGTGAAAGACAGCTTACTTTCTAGCTACTGGAATTAAAAAAAAAAAAATAAAAAAATTTAAAACGTATTTATGTAGAAGTAGTTTTTCAAAATTTAGGTAGTTCAAATGATGTTAAACCTCCTTACCCACCAACCTCAGGGGCATGAAAACCACTAAATCCAAGATTTCCCAGTAACTCTATTGTCTGCTTCAGATCATGCAACAACGTTTGACTTGTGACGAAGAACATCTTTACTTCACATTTCTTTTACTTCCTTTACTTTTTCAGACAAAAGTACGTATGACTAACAGGGAAGATGTGTCATGAGTCACATACAATTTTCTCTTCCAGAGTCTGTTCAGTAATTCCAAAGATTAGAAGTTAACTTTGAACACAAGGAACGAGAGGTTACTGCTGAACTTTATCTTTCATACTACAGGAGAAGGCCAAAATTGAAGATATACTCTGTCTTTTAAGGATCTGACCTCTATTAGACAGGTGAGCTGTGGAAGCTTTATACAAGAACATATATAAACTGTAAAACTGTACTAGTTTCCTTATTGCAAAAAAATAAAAACATTTTTGTAACAAAACTGTTAACACATTCATTTAGTTAAATTATGAGCTACAAAAAGATTATCCTGAGTACCTAATTTCAATTCCTAACGGATCCATGTTAAGAAACAAGATACTACAGTGTGAGACAACTGCACACATTTTAGAGTACAGAACTGCAGTAAGCAGGGGGAACAAATCCAGATCTTACACACACAGCTGCACTGTGCACTCCTGTTCAGTAACGTTCAAGATGACTACAAGTTCAGCTTTAATATAAATACACACACCCCACCAATATAGCGCCAATAAAAATAATGAAACAACAATAAAGTTTTTTAAAGTTTCACGGTTCTTCAGGACTGAGTGGAACTGTCAGTTCTGCTCAGTTTTGGTGCTTGTAATATAATTTAAAGCCATACACAAAACACATACCTTGTATGTGGCTGCTAGGTCAGATCAGAAATATCTGCAAGATCATGTGTTCTCTCTCATCCCTAGCACAGCAGTACACTTACATCCACTCACCTTTGTATTGAACTTAGCAAAAAGCATTCACTGACACCACTTTTTTAAATCATGTTTTGAACCTAAATTTGGATAGGCACCTGTATGTTTTGTAACAGCTGCACTGTTATAGATACCTCCTTCATCTTAGTTGGGATATCACACATACATATTTTTTTAATTATTTGCAAACATTAAGTTTATGTCTGCTAAAGGTTTGGGGTTTTTTTGTGTTTAAAAGAGAATCTTGCTCAAAATGTATGAGAACCACAAAACAAGAAACACCAGCAACAGCTTCGCTATGTTTCACAAAAATCTGATAGACATGGGTATCAAACTGGTCATCATGCTGCACCTCCTATACCACTCTACCAAATTCTCAAGTTCTATGCTTTCTGACTCCTGCATGATAGCTGTGACTTAAGTGGGGAAGAATCTTTATCTACACTAATAAAACAAAAACTAAGGACAAGACTCAGTTTGACTTTATGTTAATTAATTTCAACAAATTAGTTGAAAAGTATTTCTGAAACACGTACTATGGACAGAACCTAAGATTTCTGTCCAAATCCTGATTTAATGCCTTCTGAGTCTGTACATCAGAAAGTAAAATATTTAAGCATCCATCTTACTGCAGAAGTTTCCTTGCTAAGATCTGCAGACACCTGTCAAGAGAAACTGTAATGCACTGGGAAACAATAAGGCTTTCTTAGCTGTTGAAGTACAACCACCGCTTTCTGACAACGAAAATAATTAAATTAACACATACCAGAAATCTCCCTTAGGAAAAAGTGAAAATTGGTTACTTTTCCTAATTTGAGTACATGTGTGTTCCACTGACCTCTGGACTCTCAAATTCTACTACAGGGATGGAAACAGAAGATAATTCAGGAGCCATAATGAAATCTCTTTCAGTTTTCAAGAAACTCAGTTCTTTGACTCACTATTTGCCTCTTTGCTTATAGCCACTCTCACAGACCCTATACTGGTGTTGCAACTGATCTCTCCCCATCACCCTATACTCAACACAATAGTAGCAAAAGCATAGGTAGGTATTTAAATGCAAAGTTTAATCAACTGGAGGGGGAGAATAAATTAAAAAAAACCCAAACCTTCTAATTATTTTACATTGTTTGCCTCTTTCTTCAGAACACAATCTCTCTAATGTCCTATTCCATTAGGTGATTACATTGATTCTCTGAAAGGGCAGAAATTTAAAATGCTGTTTTCATCAGTGAATTGTCATACCAGAACAGTCTTACATTAAGCGGCATGTAACCGATTTATGCCAGTACGCTGCTCTGAATAGCATTTAAGTCACATCTGCTATGGAAGAAGCAAATGAGCCACAAAAGACTCAGAAACACAGAATTTATCAGAAATCAATCCACTGTTGGAGCAGGGAACAGGACGGTTTGATGATAATGGCAAAAAATTAAACATCATAGGAAGCAAGTCTTTGAACACTTTGCAAAGATCACTTCAAGCACAAATCTTGAACAAAAACCCTACAACTTTTTCCGTAATATCATTCTATTTAGAGATTTCATTCTACAGAACACAGTTAAAAACAGCCAATCTTTCTAGTAGCTTACTTAACAATGTTCTATTACTTATTTAACAATATAACTTGATCCAAAGAGATAAACCATAAACTAATGTCTTGGGGAAAATGAGAAAGATGGGTAACTTCAAAGATTGGCCTTTGCTGGAACAGGACACAAATCCTACAGGCTCTCAAAAACAGCACAATTTTTTTAATAAAAAACCACAAGCTCCAAAATTTTTAAGTCTTTTACTGTGTCCAGTATGAAGCTATTTTGCTACTCCAACAAACTCTAGAAGTAGTAACAGAAAACTTGTTGAGATAGATAAGTATGTTTGAAGCAGTGCAGGGACAGACAGAAGAAACTTTCACCCTCAACTCTGTACCCAAATACAATTCAACACAAGAGAAATTACAAACCATCAAACAGTTACAAGTAAAATTTCCCTGTTTGTATACAACTTAGAAAGGTCAAAAAAGCTTAGTTTTACAGCTGATACTGATGTTGAGTTAGGCTTCTAGGAAAATACTGAACTTACAAGGTTACAAGGTGAAACACTTACAAGGTTACAAGGTGAACAAAAAAGCAGTGAGGGGAAGAGCATTTGCTTGCAGACCTAATGTAATCCCTTAATGTACCTTAACGTAACATTTCCACATATGCTTTAAAACATAGTGATCTGGACAAAAGGCTGAAAGAGATGGAATTAAATCAACACCACAGAAGAATCCCATAAATGCAAGAGAGCGAATCCTGGTTTTACAGTGTAGAGCAGGCTCCAAACTTAGGGAAGCCGCTTTGCACTTTTCAAGTAAAAACCTACCTTTTGTTCCTCAACTATTCTTCATCAATTCCTTCGGATTTCCTAAGGTACACTTACTGCTGTTAAATGTGTTACGGCATTATATTTCTAAAGATTCAAACAATATGTCAAATAATACATAACTGGAACAAAACTTCTGACGCAGCACCTTTTGTGTAACAGAATAAAAGTGTAAAAATGAACAAATTATTTTAACAAGAAGCCTTTAGTAATTGAATAAAACAGGTGTGATTCTGGAAATCTCTAAAATATGTATGTATCTCTCAACAGTTAAATAAGAGTCTCGATTCTTAAGTGGAATGAATGACAGAGTAATAACAAACTGTGTAATAGGTCTATCTCGCAGCGACATATTTTGGCTGAAATTGTTCAGCACATGATGAAACGCCATTCCACAGAGTAACAGTCCAAATCAGTAACCTTTAATAACATATCAACTCGAACTATAAGATGTTGAATACTGAATGCTCTTAAAAATGAAGTCTACAGAGTCTAAATCAAGAGAGATACGGTCTAATCCCATGAGTTCAGTTGGATTACTCTTGAGAAGGCTCACTCATGCGCATCTGCACTGGAAAGCTGGTCATGACCTAGGCTGCGTAAGTATCACCAAATGATAAGAACAGAGGTTCATTTGCAGGAATGTTGGAGTGTTTTTTATTTGTAGTATAACAGAAATTATTTTTTTCTGGATTGCATTTTAATAATCAAGTTCTCATTAAAAAAATGTTTTGGTACAGGTTCAGTTAAAACCTAATAAAACTATTTTGCTGTCAAAAAAAGAATTTATACAATTGTTATTCTTAACTAGTTTTAAATAAGAATACATTTTAATGTTTCATTTTAATGCAGTGCCATGAAACAAACTAGAGATAAGAGACTGTCCTCCCACAATCAACTCTGCAAAAAAACTCAATTACACGTTTGCACTTTTTTTTCAATCACAGAACCTTCACATTAGTTTAGTGAACCTTATGTACCTGTAATAAAGTTCTAGACTAGTAAAGAGAACACTTCTTAATTAACACACTAATGCTTATTAAGGGCATACCACTGAACTTTTTGATAATGGGAAAAAAGTTGATTGAAAGGTTTCTTACGTATTGTAGTGCTTATTAAAAGTTTTTCCAAATGCAACACAGTCTCACCTAACTTCTAGTTCTCCAATTCACAGAACAGATTTTTCTAGCACAGGGTGAAAGCTTTGGGGCAGTGGGAAGTGTGGGTCGATGAAAGAAGAAATAAAATGCACTCATATGCTGTACAGCAACAACAGTAGAAAAGCTTAAAAAAAAAGAAAACCAGGACTTTTTAACAGAGTATTTTTTAGCTTTAAGCATTTTTGAGAGAGTATTTTGTTTTCTAACATTTTTGTTCCTCCCCAGACAAGAATATGCATTTTTGCAGGAAAAAGAAAAAATAAAAACCACTAGTACTGCTTTTCAAAATGCTCAATTAAAAAAATAAAATAAAGAGTACTACATACTGAGTCGACTACAGCTTTTTTTATTCCTTACCTAACTTTTAAGTGCTAAGCAAAACATTATACACATTTTTAGCATAAGTTACTTACAGTTCCAGATACGTATTTTTACTCAGAAGTAGATTATTCAAGCTCCAATGCAAAAACTGAATCCCAGAAGGCTTCAAAGAAGTAGTATTTGAACGTAATCAGATTACATTAATTGACACTTTACTGTAAGACAAGTTATTTCACTGACTACGAAAACAAACTGGTATAAAGTAAAAATAAGGCACTAATTACAACAGTGTTTTAAAATATCCAACCACAGCAGTGAGCCCCTAGAAACTAGGTGGTCCAAAGAGCTGTCATGGAAAGGGGAGAAAGACTTCTGTATTATACATTAATTCTGCTTCTGATCTTCTAACACCTGTACGGAGGCATAAGGCTTGGCAGAGAACATAAAATACACTCCAAACCCAGAGAGCCCCTGGGTGTAGCAGCCCAGCACTTGTGGGGCAGCATGTCAGCATTTTTGAGAACCAGAAGGCCTACCATCCCTCAAGGGCAAAAACTATGTGCTCAACTCCCTCTCTGAAATGCTTACACACCAATGTACGCAGCGCCGGGAAAAAGCAGGAGGAATTGGAGATCTTTGCTTGGTCACAGGGCCATGATCTCATTACAATTATTGAGACATGGTGGGATAGCTCACATGACTGGAACATCAGCATGGATGACTATGGACTTTTTAGGCAGGACAGACCAACAAGGTGAGGTGGTGGAGTTGCTCTTTAGGTGCAAGAGCAACTGGAATGCATTGAGCTCTAGCTAGGGAGGATGAAGAACTTGCTGAAAGCTTATGGGTAAGAATTAAGGGTCATGCAAATATAGGCAAAACTGTTGTGGGTGTCGACTACAGACCAACAAACCAAGAAGGAGATGTCCATGAGGTCTTCTACAGACAGCTGGAAGTAGCCTCAAAGTCACATGCCCTGGTGCTCATGGGTGGCTTCAGTCACCCTCACATTTGTTGGAAGGGCCACACAGCCAGGCATACTCAGTCTAGAAGGCTCTTGCAGTGCATTAACGACATCTTTCTGATGAGGTAGTGAAAGAGCCAACAAGGAGAGGTGCTGCTGGACCTTGTATTAATGAACAAAGAAAGAGTGGTCGGAAACACGAAGGCTGGGGGCAGCCTTGCCAGTAGTGATCATCACATGGTAGAGTTTAGTATCATAGGAGGGAGAAGCAGGGCAATGAGTAGGATTGCAACCCTGGACTTCAGGAGGGCTTACTTTGTTCTCTTCAAAGACCTACTTGGAGGAATCCCTTGTGATGATTCTAGAAGGTAGAGGGGGCACAGAGAATGGGTTAATATGCAAACATCACTTGCTCCAAGCTCAAGGTAGGTGCATTCCTTTGAGTAAAAAAACCAAGTAGAGGAGGCAGAAGACTAATATGGATGAGCAAGGAGCTGCACAAAAAACTGATGTGGAAGAAGGAAGTTCACGGTATGTGGGAAATGGGACTGGTCACTTGAGAGAATTATAGGAACATTGTCAGGGTATGTAGGGATGCAAGAAAGAAGGCCAAGGCCTTCTTGGAATTAACTCTGGCAAAGGAAGTAAAAGAGAACAAGAAGGGCTTCTTCAAATACATCAATGGTCAAAAGAAAAACAGGGAAAATGTGGGCCCACTGCTGAATGAGGTGAGAGCCTTGATGACAGAGGACGCAGAGAAGGAGGAGTTCCTGAATGCCTTCTTTGCTTCAGTCTTTACAGCTCAGACCAGCCCTCAGGAATCCCAGACCCTGGAAGTAAGAGAGAAAGCCTAGAGGGAGGAAGATGAGGACTGGGTTAGAGATCACTTGGGTAAACTGAACACCCCAAATCCATGGGCCCTGACAGGATCCACCCATGAGTGCTCAGGGAGCTGGCTGATGTTGTTGCTCTACCACTCTCCCATTATTTTTGACATATCAGAGAATGGCAGAGCTGCCTGAGGTTTGGAGGGAAGTCAGCGTCACTGCAGTCTTCAAACAGAGCAAGGAGGAAGACCTGGCAAATTACAGGCCAGTCAGTCTCGTCTCCATCCCTGGAAAGGTGATGGAGCAGCTCATTCTAGAGGTCATCTCTAAGCACATGGAAGAAAAGGTTATCAAGAGTAGCAAGCACTGATTTACCAAAGGGAAGTCATGTTTGACTAATCTGATAGCCTTCTATGATGGTGTGACTGAATGGGTAGATGCAGGGAGAGCAGTAGATGTCTACCTTGACTGCAGCAAGGCTTCTGACACTGTCTCCCATAACATCCTCATGAGTAAGCTCAGGAAGTGGGGGTTAGAAGACAGGATGGTGAGATGGTTTGAGGACTGGCTAAACAATAGAGATCAGAAAGTCATGATCAGTGGTACAGAGCCCAGTTGGAGACGTGTAGCTAGTGGTGTTCCCCAGGGGTCAGTACTGGGTCCAGTCTTATTCCACATCTTCATCAATGACCTGGATGAAGAGATGGAGTGTACCCTCAGCAAGTTTGCTGATGATATGAAACTGGAAGGATTGGCTTATACACTGGAAAGCTGTGCTGCCATTCAGCAAAACCTGGACAGACTGG
>JAOXNV010024938.1:0-13072 GCA_028565915.1 Momotus momota
GTTGTCCAGGCCTGTCCCAGGCTGCCCAGGGCAGGGCTGGAGTCCCCCTGATCCCTGGAGGGGTTTCCAAGCTGTGGCCAGGGGACAGGCCAGGGTGTGCCCCGGCGATTGTTGTAGTGTATCTCCTGAAACCATTGAACCCACTCAAATATTCCTGACCTTATTATGGGAGTACCACGGGGCTCCAGTCATCTATCAGAGGAACTGTTACAAGAGCTGATGCACAAACATATTTCATTAAAAGTTGTCAGGACTTGGATGGACAAAGATGGGGGACTCCTTTGTACAGCTGTACAAATTCACCGAGCCACATTCAGACAGTATCTGAGATCAGTGTGAGGGAGCAACCAAGAATCAAAACAAGGTTTCCTGCTAAAAGGAAGTGGTTCCTCAACATGAAATAGGAAAGAAAGTTAATAGCTGTTAGCGCAATATAATGTAAAAATTCCAAACACTTCTGTATGATCCCCGAAAAATCCTGTTTATGTAGTTTATTTGCAGATTTACAAATTTAATCTTTGCCTGATTAGCTTCTTATCTTCTCCCCACTGCAAAACCATCTTCAGTTTCAGGGAAATGATCTTCCCCGCAGAAAAATAAAGAATTGAGAGTGTTGTTTCCAACAGCTTCCTTAAAAGCCAGTTATTTCTTGATTCAATTCCCTTTCCCTTTGGCACACACAGCACCTTGAGTAATGACTCCCTGTGTTCTCTTGGGCAGGTAACAAAATCCTTCTCTAGATTATGGGAGCAATGAAAATCCTGACAAGCTGCAGTAACTGTTGGGTAGTTATCCTTCCACAGTTGAGGGTAGAATTTCAGTACCCACTGGCTCTGAAACTGCCAACTGAGGGGAAAATTCTTCCCCTTTAGGTAAATGTAAAAGGACTTAACTAGCAAAAAAATTCTGCTGCTGTTCTCAAACAGTGAGGAGGATCGTTTCTCACTCCCATGCCCTGCTACCTATCAGGAAAATAAGCACGTGCAGAGAAGCCAAATCAATCCAGGCTGTACTTTGGTGGGCAGAGGGAATGGAGAAGACTTCAGGAGACCAGAATCTGGATTTCTGTTGCTGTGCTTTTTTTTATTACTATCTCCACAGTCAATTTAGAGAGGTAGTAGAATTTGCTTTTCAAGGTGAGTGAAGAGAGATGGGAGAGGGCAAGAACTGTTACAGCTGTGATGAGAGAGTCTAGAGTACAAGTCCTTCTCATCCTTAGCTTGTAAATGAGCCTTCAATCTTTGCTGTCCTTTGGAATTAGACGTGGTTACAAGTTTTTTAGGCTGTTTGTTGTCCTCTAGTCCATTGGATCCTAAACTGAAAACTTTCCCTGGCACTATTGACATCATATTCATGGGGATGAGGGCTAGAATCATAAGATGTGCTCAGAAAGCCTAGTATTTCCCTTTTGGATGTGAATCTGTATTCAAAATGTTCTGAAAGCCCTTCTGTTCTCCCACATAGCCAGGCTAGTGGGTGAGGAAGCCGTAACAGAGCACACAAGACATGGCCACAGCAAAAAAATAAATACCTAAATAAATAAATATGAAGTTAAAGGCTGAGAGTTGGGCTTGTTCAACCTGGAGAAGAGAAGGCTCCAGGGAGACCTTCCTGGGGCCTTTCAGTACTTCAAGGGGCCTATAGAAAAGATAAAGCCTCCTGTCAAAATCATCAGTGAGAGAAAAGGGGACAGGAGGTGGGAGCTGAGGATCCAGCAGCAGGGTTATTGGAATGTGCTGCTCTGGGCTTTGGGTGTTCTACAAGCTTTCTTCTGGGCACTCATGTGTCCAGTTAAAAAAAAACAAACAACCAACTTGTGAAAGACACCAAAATGGGCACACTCTTCTGGGCACACTTAAGCAGGGGAGAAGAGAGTGTCAAAAAAGGAAAGGTGATGACAGTTGATGTCTCCTTAAGGCACAGTCCTGGGACTCTACAAGGGATTCAATCTGTCCTCCTGTTTCTACGCTGCTTTTTCACTGATGGCAACGCTGCCAAATCACAGGAGAAAGTTAATGGCAAAAGAAAAAAAACAATCATCTGCTTCTTGCAATTGGTTTGTCAGTCCTTGCAAAATTGGCAGCCTGGAAACATTTCCAGCCAGAAGGGAAAATATTCACGTACCCACACATCGAAGTGTCTCTAAAGGCTGAGCAGAGGTAGTTCTGAGCATTGCTCGGGTGATCAAAACAAAAAAGCAATTCTAAGATGCTGCTTATGCTGTAACAGGCAGTAGGTCAGGGAACACAAAACTGGTTGATCAAACCAGAGCACTGACTTCCCAGCTGAAAAAAGGGTACTCTGGGGGTGCAGAGAGTAGAAGGAAGTACTAGGTGGGGAAAGGACTGGTGCTGTAAGCAGCAGAAAGGGAACCCTGCTAAAAGAGAAGAGTAAGAAACAGAGCTATACAGTTAAAAAAGGAAAAAAAGAGTTAGGATTAAACAGAGTTAGGATTAAACAGCAACCTGCAAGAGAGAGTTGTTGCTCTTTTACTCAAGGCATTGCAAGGTATCTGGGGATGGGATGACGGGATCTTTGACGAAAGCTGTTTACAAAAGGATGACTTGCCCTGATTTTTGCCCTCGAATTCTAATTAGAAAAAAAAAAGAGCACCAAATGAATCTGAGTGTTTCATTTTAACCCAGGGTTACAAACCTGCTATCCAGCAAACAGCTGTCAGATCCTACTTCCTCCGCAGCATTTTAAATGAAACTATTTTTCACTCTGAGCCCTTGTAAACAAGTTTTATGGTGCTTTCAACCCGAGCCTCTCGCACGTCGCTGGAGAGCTGCAAGTGTTTAGGATTTAAACCCTTTTCTCAGAACCTCAGGCTGGAAGAATGAATAAAGGCTGTATCTCCAAAAAGCTTTCAGAACCTTCCCGAACCAGCTTGTTGCATTTATCAGTAGAAACTGGCGTAAGACACCTGGTGAACAAATTGCTCCCTCAAACAAGAAAAGCTCCAGCAAAAAAAATAGGGAATTCTAAAGTTCTCCCTGGCGTTCACCTTTCCATCTCCATCCTCTGCTTGCCCCTGCAAGCACTTGAGGCACAGCCCTGTCTCTTCACATCCACGGTAAGTGCCTAATCCAAAGCAACACCACCACCAGTGCCCAGGCTGCTGGCCCTTCAGTGAGCTTTAGATTAGACCCTAAACAGCCAGCTTCCTGCACAGAGGCTTCTCCCAGCAGAAGATTTGGAAGCTTTGACTCTCTGAACTTTGCACAATAATCCTTTCTGTTGCCACTGGGCCTGTTCTTCCACCTCTCACTGCCCTCCTAGGCATGAATGGGCCATTAAAGTGTCCCCAAGAAAGTCATTATAAAGGAAGCAGGCAGCGACTGGAGGTTCACCAGGGGTTTGAGGGCTTGGCCTGAAGCACAGAATAATGCACATTCTCCAGCCAAAATACAGGACCTGGCTCGTTGACTTTGGGTTTTAGAGCATGTGAATCTGGACAGGATCCGTGGAGGAGCAGCTGACACACCAGAAGGGCTGTGCTGCTGTTCAGAGAGAGCTGGACAAGCTGGAGAGCTGGGCACAGAGGAACTTCAGGAAGGTCAACAGGGGCAAGTGTGGAGTCCTGCACCTCCCCTGGTGGCAGCAATGTGTCCTCATGGCCAAGAAGGCCAACGGTCTCCTGCAGTGCATGAAGAAGAGCGTGGCCAGCAGGCCAGGGGAGGTTCTCCTCCCCTTTTAATATGCTCTGGTGAGGCCACATCCAGAACATTGTGTCCAGTTCTGAGCTCCCCAGTTCAAGAGAGACAAGGAACTATTGGAGACAGTCCAGCAGAGGCTACAAAGATCCTGGGCAACCTGCTCTGGGTGACCCTGCTTTAGTCAGGAAGGGGACGAGATGATCTCCAGAGGTCCCTTCTAACACCTCCTTTTCTATGATTCTAAGATTCTGTGAAACTGTATTGGGAAACCTGAGCAACTCTGTGTCTAAGTCTTGGAAAAGTCCGGGCAACATTTTTAGGTAAGTGTCATTTCCCTCAGTTCGCTCTTTGGATACTCAATGGGAACACCAAATCCAAGCAGCTGCCAAACTGGCAGTCTGTGTCCACGTCTTGCAATTCCACAAGGAGCGACTCAAGGTTAAGCACCGAGGGCACAAACTCAGCTGCTCTAAAATCAATGCAAAAAACCTCCTGACTCGGAGCGTTCAGACCGAGAGCAGGACGTGCTGGGAAAAGCTTATTCTCCTTTACTGGCAAAGGTTTTCGTGCCTTTCCAGTAACAGAAACATTCCTAGTGTGACATCTAGTGTCAGCAAGGCAGAAATGCCTCAGGGATCCATCAGATGCAACAGACCGAAGAACAACTAAATCGCCCACCCTGAAAACTCAGATCACGAAAATAGCAGAAAATATTTTAAATATGAACATTTAAAATACAGAAAATTCAAGGAGGGGAAGTTTGTTTCTATAAATCAATCCATTACAAATACACCCTGCTCGTCGTTTCTACTCAAACCCCAGTCTGACTTTATTTTTCTGGTCAGCTCAGTGTAGCTAATTCTCCAGACTCTGCTTATACAGCAGCTACCACAGGACAGTTCAGTTTTATGGAGTATTTCAGATGTCATTTTGGGATGTAAATTCATTCTTAAATGGCACAAAAGCAGCAGACTTTAGAGGTCATCACACTGATTTGAGCCATTGCTGCACTTGTATTTTTAGGTCGTCGTGCAAGAAATTCAAAAAGGAAGCAAAGGTACTACAAGGATTAGGAGATGATGTTCAGAATGTTAAATTGTCTTCAAATTAGTAGCACCTCAAAAAAAAGTGGGAAAACGCCTCTGGATCCTTTTCTAAGTCAGCAATTCAGGAAAGCCATTAATTCTAAACAGTAATTCCAGTTGATTATTAACACGGTCTGGCACTTTTGGGCCTAGATGTGCTATAAATATGATTTGTTACCATCATTATGCTGGCAGGTTACAATTTTACCTTACTCTGCCTGGTTTGTCTTCAAGATCCACAGCTTTATGGACGGTCCAACTCAAAGGATAACACTGTCTGGAAGTGGCCTTCAGCACTGCTGGTGAATCACGCCCAAGTTCAGGTAACTGCAGGCCAAAGACAAAGGGAAGGATAAGTCACGTGCCAAAGTTTTGCAAAGTGAAGACTTCTGGAAGCTGACTGATGGCTGGATTTCTTGGCTTAGGAAACTGCAAATGTTTCTTCTAAGGAAATAGAATATTCCTGGAAATGCCTCCAAGGTGCTCACACTGGAGGTATTCAGAGCACTGCCAATGACTTGCAGTCTTAAAACCACAAGGGAAACCACTGATCTGATGTCAGATCTCTTCCAGAATCAAAGCTTCCTTTCAAACCAGGAATTTTCCCAAGGAAAGCTTTCTTTTTTACAGAATAAACTTTCCCACAAGAGATGGGCTGCAATGCCAAGTCCCTGGGTGCTTACACGTATCAGCTGAACCGCTGACCAGTTGTATAAAGCAAACTTAATCCCATTAATAAAAGTTCTATTGATAAAAGCTCCTGTACACAAGCTGACTGTTGTGATTATATTGATCTGACCACTTCATTTTATAAAAACACATCTAGTTAGAATGCAGCAAAAGCTACAAGTTAATTTATAACAAGGGAAAGAAGAAAAATATGCTGTCAAGTTTGTAGGTTCCATACATTAAATACATACATATATATCTATCTGAAAGTGAGTACTTTGAGCTGCCTTATTGGTAGGTCATTATTCCCTGACTAGCTGGCTAAGTTCTTGCAAGGATCAGGACTTCATAAGGCCTGGAGGAGTAAGTTCTAGAGGAGGAACGTCAAGGCTGCTATTAAAACGTTCCCAGTGCAAAGGAGGCTGTGGACATAAAATATCTGCCCAACATTTGATGGTGGTGATATGAGCAATGGTGAGGGGAAAAGAAAAATCTCATATCCTGGAATTTTAAGGAGTTCATTTCTCGTGCGCTAAGGTAAGCAGCATCTGTGGTCACGATGCCCTTCTCACCAGGGGTCTTCACCACACAACACACAGATCTTCCTCCTGGACCTGGTTTCCTACAGCTCAGAAGAAGAAACCAAACATCCACACCACCTACCGCTACCAGCCTGTGAGGAGTCCACCAAAGTAACAAACCAGCCGCAGAATCGATGGCTTTTCAACATCTCTCGGCATGAAATTGTCCTTTCCCTCCGCAGAACTGCGAGCTGTGCTGGTAGCGTGTCCCAGGAGTCTTATTTCCAAGGGCTGGAGAGAGCACCAAGTGCTGGGAGGGGTGCTGGGTATCCTCACAAATAATGCTGACCCTCCAACACCGCCCGAGCTTTCCATGGCCACGTCAAGGTGTGGGGGTGAGAACTTCCGCCTCCTTCAGCGCCCTCATCGCTTCAGCGGTAGAACAGCTCAGGAAACCTGTAAAACAGGAGCAAAAAGAGATTAATTTTTTTACTGGTTGCTCCTAATTGGCCTTACATCAAGAGGCTGCGATTCCAGCCCAAATCTTTTGTTTAGCTCTAAGAGAAATATACATGCTTAGTTGTGGAAACTGATTTTTTTTTTTAAGGCTATTTTAATTGCAAGTGAATTTGAAAAAAAATGGCTTGTGAAGGAATGCTTGGCAGCTCTTTGTCCTTTCCAGCTTTCCTCCAGCTTCTTTGAGGGAAGGATGTACACGTCATTTTTGAGCTTTCAGAGGTCATTCAACAGTCAGAGAAGAGACTCTCTCCATGTTAGGGATCTGCAAAAGGACTATCCACAATTTAGTCCACCATAACTGGGTCCTGGGGATTTCCAAGCTATTATTTAATACATTCTTTTGTCCATCCTGTCTCCACCACAGACCAGAACAGGCAAAATACCTTTAACCAGGAGATCAGCTAAGGAAGGAGCATCTCCCTCAGGCCTGAGGCAAGGCTAGAAGCAGCCACCTGTCCTTCACAGAAACCATTCTTCACGACAGAAAAATTAACTGGCTGTTGATGGAGAGTTGGCTTAAGCTAATGGTGCGGTCGGACATCGGCGTGACAAATGGTCATGGGCCCTCTGGATGAGTTATGGGGCAACACAGCTCCAGCTGCTTTGGCTTTGCAGAAACCAGTCAGATGGCTCAGAATCACTTTGCTGCTTTCCCTACAATTAATCTTTGTTGAATGAAGTAACAAAGGGAAATTATGAGCGGTTCTGAAACTGGGGGGGGGTGTTATTACTGTGCCTGTGTTAGGTATTGAAGTACCTTTGTAATCACCTTGGCTGTTGAGAATTCAAATAATCACTTCCCTGCTTCTCCAGAGTGACACTTAGCGCTGCGTTCACACAAAACAAAGGCCCGATGGCAAATCCTCAGTCAGCCAAAGGCCACTTGAACTTAACACGGCGTATCGTGGACACCTCAGCCAAAAATAACTGTGCCCCAAACCCCTCTGCAGGTAGAGGCGACCTAAAATGTTCAAAATAAAACCTGCAAGGCTTATACACAGCCACTCAGTTATATTTCTGGGATGTTCTCCATCATTTTCTACCAAAATTTTGAACCAAAACTATCAAAACTTTTCACTGCCCCGTATTTCTGACCTCATAGGTTCTCAACACTCCAAAGCTTCCTTTTCAAAAAGTTTTTGTCCTCAAATCCCCAAGAGGAGAAGTTCTTTTGAGAGACTTAGAGAACAACAAAATGTGGTCCGAGCCTAAGAATTGTTGGTACTGGAAAGAGGAACACACCTAAAGAGATTTTTCTGGTTTCATTCCACTTCTCTTTCACGTGAGGTTTGTTTTGCCACTGGATCGGGTCTTACATTGTGAAATCCCTTGGGAAAAACTAACCTGCTCTTGGTGCAGAGGGATTTCAGATGAGGATTTTCAAGGCATTGGCCCATTTTGCATCGATAAAAGTGCCAGAAAAATACAAGGCAAGGACAAGTTGTGTCCTCAACACACTTGGCAGGTTAAATCATCACTCTGGAACATTTCCTTGCACTGCCCAAACCCAGCCTGCCTGCCAAACCAGAGTGGATTTCAGCACAACCTGCAGCAGTACCTGAGAGTACTGAGAATTAAAATCCTCTGGCAAAGCAACGTGTTTTCCCTGCTGCTTCACTAAAAGAGAAATAAGGAGAAAACATCAAACTATACTGTGATACACTGAGAGTTGAAATCTAGCGTAGAAGAAAAAAAATGAAAAAAATTCCCCACGCTTCAAAGGTAGCTACAGAACCTACGTCCTCCACAATTTAAACAAATGCAGCTCCAGGCTGCCACAGGCAAGCACTGGAACTGCCCTTGTGAGCTCGATGAAAGCAGTATTGGAAATCGCTACCCTAGACTGCAGGCACTTCTCTTGCATGTGCACCAGAAGCGTGATGAGATAAAGGTTGGGAAACAATATTAAACTCTTTGAGCCTTTCTGCTTTTTCCTCAGTATTGTAAAGGAAAAAGATTCATTCAAGGAAAGTGGTGAGCAGAACAAAACCCCTTCCCTGCTACACCTGCTGTTCTCCCTTCTCTCCCTCACAGCAGCCCTGGATTTGGGGAACTCCAATGCCAGTTCAAACCAATTTCAATCTCGCTGGCTAGGAAGGTCACATCTAGTAGAGCAGAAAATCTGGTTTTGTGTTTGCTGAATTAACTTAGAAACAGTTAGAAATGTGGCCAAAGCAGCCTGGAACCAGAACATGATCCATCATTCCTCACGTAGAGGTTCTTGCTCACAGAATTAGAGAAACACTGGGAGGAATCAGGAATTTAGACTCCTAGACAGCAAATATTCTAACAGAAAATAAATTTTACCAAGGAATTAATGACTTTTATGTGGAATCTGATGTTTCAGAAAGTATATCCTGATGCATTTTAACCTGAAATCTCTTTTAAGAGAATATATTGAAATTCCACATCTGGAAACCAGATCTTCTTTTTTCCTGTTTTGAAAAACAGTAAAATAACTTCGGAACAGAAGAGAACCGAGCTCTCTAAACTTAACCAGCTCTTCTTTACGTCGTGCTTCACTACTGACCTCTAACGAGCACTCAATATATTGTCAAGGTGTAAGGAATCCAGGCAAAGACAACGTGATAGAAACAAGTTCGTCTTCATTCTCCTACTTCTTAGCCTTTCAGGCTAAGTAGGAACACTCGCAAGAGTTGCTGGGTGACAAGAAACTGAAAACTCAACACAAAAGTAGTGCTGGATGCGTGTAACTTATCTAAGAATTAGGATAGAAAGAGGAGAAGAACTTCTAATACGTTGATTATGAAAATAACAAATAATTCTACCCTTCCTACAAATAAAAGCTCTGTATGGAGAAAAATATAACTTGCATTACGGTGTTCTGACATTTTTCTAAACAGAAAAGCAAAACAGTTAATTCCTCTTGTGGTTTTTTTGAGACTGTTTAATAGTAATATAATGGTTTTATGTATTGCT
Organism: Momotus momota; assembly: GCA_028565915.1. Classification (NCBI taxonomy): domain Eukaryota; kingdom Metazoa; phylum Chordata; class Aves; order Coraciiformes; family Momotidae; genus Momotus; species Momotus momota. Next base: position 9,394 of record JAOXNV010024938.1, read on the forward strand.
CCAAAGCTCCCCATTCTATCAGCAGTAAAGGTGAATATTTATATTAACCAACTCTAAAAGCATTGACATCTATATATCAAAAAAACTCTTGAGCAAAACACTTTTCTTTTTCCAAAATATATATCATTTCAACCCTACTCTTGTTGAAAAAGAAAGCAGTGCTGTGTAGGTGTCCTAAAATGTAAACACATGCTCAGTGAGAATAAATAGGACTCACTTGTTGCCATAGAGTCAAAGGATGGATGAATTCACTGGGTAGTGACTCAGCTCTCGGCGAGATGCTTGACAGTAGATGAGATGTTAAAATTCCTTGGAGGGGGGAGGAAAAAAAGTGACATTAACCACTGGTTTACATCACATTGTAAAGCAAAAAGCACCTGTGAACGCAAACACAGCCCTGTGAAAAATATATATTAAAGCTCTTCCTTACATCAGGTCTAAACTCCAACACCTCATGTTACTAATTTGGGCCACTGCAGCCAGTCATCCCATACAGGAGAATTTCACCCCAGGAGAGAGTTACAAGGTGCAAGCTGGGCATGGTACCAGTCTCCTGCGTGGTGGGGGAGTGTATCTGTACCTAGAGGCTGCTGCAAAACCAGCTCTGCTCTCAGCCTGTACTAGATACAAGTCCATTTCCTTTTCTGAGGTGTGAAAAATCGTTTTTTTGAGTTCACACTTTTCCATTTAGTGGCCCCCAGCACTAGCTGAAAAGACTTGCCATTACTCAAACCAGAAACAAGCCTGGAAAAATGGCTTCAGAAAAAGAGGTGACTTAATGGTTAATCAAAAGCAGCGACAGAACATTCTTAGGATCAAAGAGGAACATAAGACACCCTGGAACTTTGAGAGCCAAAAGTGATCTCACAGACTGACAAATACCTCCGTCTGCCAGCGCCTCCCTGAGGCCAGCCCACAGAGGCAGGCAGCTCCCCCCACCATCCCCTCAGATAAAACCTCCTGACAAGTCTTCTTCTGATCTTGGAAAGTAAGCAGCCCAGATCAAAGTCAGGCAAAATGAATCCAAGCCTCCTTCTTTCTTTTTTTCCTCTAATTCCCAGGAAATCTGAGAATATTTTCCATTTTTCTTGAGAATCCCATCGTGATTTTCTTCTCTTGCAAAACCATCTCTTCTTCTCTTGCAAAAGCGTAACAGCCACAACTGGAAAGAAGAAAGAGCACATCAAACCCAAATGTTTGGTACGTGATAATTTATCTATCTCACTATTTTATTTTACCTCCCTTCACGTGATGTTACAGCATAAAGGTAAATTCTTGGCAGGTGAATTACATAAACACTGATTTTCAACATTTCATCTCTCCCATTAAACTGCACTTACCCAACAACCCATGAAAGCCGTTTGCAGCGCGGATGCACATTTCTCAGGTGACATTCCAAAGCAATGAACTGGAAAATGACACTTTGCCAGAATAGCACATGCACACATCTCAAGAGAGTTGAAAGACAAAAAAAACACACAACCAAAAAACAAAAACAAACACCACCAAAAAAAAAAAATCACCCCAGTAGTTTAAACCAGCTTTTGTCACTATTTCAGCATCCAGTGAGGTGTCTTCAAGTCAACTTTCTCTAGAACGAAGCAATTTTATTCTTTACTAAATGCTGGTGAACCACAAGCCCAAAGAACATCCTACTTTCTCTCCAAAGAGTTACTAGATGAGCTCTGAAGAACTGAGCAACCAGACTAATCAGCAACTCATTCAGAGGACATGGAAAACAACCTCCCCAATCACTCTGTGCTGATGGGTGCGGAGCCCTCAGCGGGCTCTGCCTGGGCTGAACACGATGTGGGGTCACAACACTGCATGGAATTGTAAGAAGAACGAGGCAGCTGTGGGCCACGGAGCAGCAAAGCTGCATTAGTGTGGCTCTGTGCCCCAGTTATCGTGCAGCAGCAAGAGTCAGAGCTGGTTAGCCGTGCTAAGCTCATTTGGACACGTGCTGCCTTCCAACCCGAGCTGCTAAGCCCATGAAATGCTTCAATCGCTCTCGTGAACCTCCTGGGTCAGGCTGCATCTCTGCACTTCACGCTGCTGCTCCTCTGATCTCAGCCAGGGTCTGAGGGAGTGCAAAAAGACTCTCCAATCCAAGCATCACACAGGGAGTGATACCTTGGACCAGAACCTGACCTTGTACCCCCAGGTACGCAACAGCCTCATTTAAACCTTGCTGCTGCTACAAACCATGTGACTGACTACAACAGCCCGCTTTTTTGGGGGGGGCAGCAAACAGTCTCTCAAAAAAGCCTATCAGACTAAGGTATAGTCTCTCAAAAATGGAGCAGATATTTTAAATATTATGGCTCCGTGCAGGTGTTACTGTAGATCTTGTGTGATGAGGGCCTTGGAGAGATTTTTCACATTCTTTTGCACAATCCGAATCCGTATCTGCTTTATTTTGGCACAAAACCAGAGATCTCTTGGGTGCTTAGTTACACCGACAGCCAGCTAGCAACTAGTTCTCATTTACAGCACCCTCCCAAGTATTGCCTACAGGCTGCTGGCACAGGTCTGAGCAGCCCCAAATCTCCACGCTGCCGCAACAACTGTCTTCCCAGAGCTCCTCTTTGTTTCTTTGGGTGCCACGGTCACACGAGGCTTACGAAAGTCTCTCCCATGCCAGTCTCATTGGGATTGCACGTTCTGACATCTTGCACAACTATCTGCCGTGTACCTTCGAGGGGAAGGAACACAAGGCACACCAGAAGCTCAGTGCAAGTCTGCGCCTGTTCTGATCACAGTTGTGATGGTGATGTCACTCTAACTCCTATGCAGGACAGATGATGAAACTTTTCCCCAGAAATTCCTTCATCTATCCCAGTCACACAACAGCAATTAAAAATATAAACAGGATATGTGGGTGAACAAAAAACACAGCACGTAAATATTGCCTGTACAAGCGCTAGGACAGCAAAGACGAGGTGCAATCTGCTAGAGCTTCTCTTCCAAAGGAAAAAAAAAAAAGCAGCTGGAGTCCCCACTCAGAACTGTGGATTAGAGAAGCTAAAAGCTTCTCCCTCTTCACCTTGTCTTTACTCACAAATCCTGAGGATCTTTGTGAGCACAGACCCACACATTTGCTTGACAACCAGCTGTTCAGAACGTCCCTGGTGGCTTTACCCCAGCTGTGGGGTCAATGACATTGTTGAGAGTCATCTGAAGTGTCTCGAGCAGATCAGCTTTTGTCCAGCACTGCAACATCTTCGCTACCCACACCTCCCAGTCTGGCTCAGCTAGAGGATCTAGCTAAAGGAGGGAACTTTCCTCCTTTTCCCAATCATACCTTACTCTCCAGTTCGCTTGTCTATTCATCACATTTACCACCTTATCCAGCCCCCAGAAAACTGAGAGCTGGTAGCACTTAAGAAAAAGAGGAGCAACAAAAGGCGGCACACGGTCATATTTCTACGAAATGTGCACATTTGAGAGCCAGATACTCAATAAAAGGAGGAAAATCTACTGTGGAACAGAAGTACAGTCATAACAACGCTCCTAACGGTACCTGCTTCGCTGAGCTACAATTCAGCCACAGAAGAATTGTGCCCATGGGTCCACTGAGACAGCATCTCCAGCTGGCTCCTTTTTTCCACTTCTGTTTCAGTCCAGGAGTGCTATGGATCACACTGTTCTGCTCCAGCAGGTTCTGACATCCTCTCTT
>JAOXNV010024939.1:0-12988 GCA_028565915.1 Momotus momota
AATACCTTGCTCTCTCGGGAGAGTACCTATTTGCGAAAGCGACTGCAAATCTTTTACGAGAAGGTGCCGAAGGCGCAGGCACCACTTCTGTTGCGTTCTTCCACCACGTTGAGCAGCCGAGTAGTACGCAACATAAAGAATCCTCTCGTAGACCCAAGTCCTCGTGTAGTCGACCCGCTTCGTGCTCGCAGGCGTCTGGGATAGAATCGCTCTTTGCCTGCAAGCGTCTACCTGTCTGTACAACGGATACTGTCGTACAGCGGAGCCCTGAGACTCAGGATGACGACCTGTTATCTGGTGCACGAGTCGCATACCACCAGCGTGGAAGACGTGCAGATTACTCGGTTGATCTAATACAAGCTTCCGGCGGGATAGAACGGTTGCTCGAGAGTTTGGGAAGCCCACCAACAAACTAAATATCTGTGGGGTGGACAGCACGAAAGGAGGCGTGCATGGCTCGCGTGCAAAGGTATTAAAGCTATGTCAGCGGCACCTCTTTACCACGGCCCCCAGATGACATTAGGTCGACGTTCCCTTTGTGCCCGTCCATCTTCCAGTTTACTATAAGGATCATGACTTAATTGCCACTGCCGTCTCCTGGTTTTACTCTACCGTCTCGGGAAGGCTGTTCAACCCCTAGGGCATTTTACTCCGGCACCCGTGGATCCGTCTTAATTATGACCGAGTTTTTTGTTTTCGCAGCTCATTTCCAGCGCCACAACTGCATTGTGTTCACCACTGTTTGCTATATTTCCCGCTATCCTTCCCTGTGTAGACACACCTCTCTGCCAGCTTCTGAGCCAAAACGCTCCTCTTTCAGCTCCCCATCCTCGCCTCTGTAGGCACGCCCGTTTGTCAACCTCTCATTTAGAATTTCCTCACTTCCACTACACAGCGTCCTGTGGATCGTCACCAGGGAACAATTGCTTGTTCAGGAGGGACATTCTAGCGTGTTGTACACTTGGCGTATGCTAGTCGTTCTCAGCTGCCAACGGCGCTCAACAACCGCAGGTCTCCCCACCTACAGCAGTCAGCTCTGTACACGCCAAGGCCTTGTCAGCCACAGTAGTCAAACGTTCCCTATCGGCTTTTCGAAAGCCATGACTCTGTTTTACAATGACTCGTGTGTAAAACGTGGGGGTCACTCTTCATACTAGCACGAACACTACGACAGAGTGTGAAATGTAAGATCAGAGCAGCAAATGTAGTGAAGGAAGTGTTGGTTGTCTCGTCTGTCTGCTTCCCTCACAATTGTTACTTCATCGTTTTTCTCCACGCATCCAAAATCATAAAGAGTTCCGGTATATATTTTCTCACTCGTAACTTGCACATCAAATTACATGTGTAAACACGGCAATCTGAAGAAGGTGCCGAGGAAGGGCCTACTTTTTTCCTCCACTCTTTGTCCTCCCTCACTCGCACAGCATACTGGCAGGGAACAGATATGATTTCAGTTCAGTCTTATGGAGTAGAGCACCGAAAAGCACAGACACTCTCCTGGACTGTACGTCGCCACCTCTGCAGCAGGACAAATTCCGCATCCCATGACAGACTGTCTGATGGCCGATAACTGCGGTCTAACCCGTAGGAGCGGAAAAGCATTCTGGGGTAGGTGTGCGTCGCCTTGGGACTCCTACGCAAAAGTTTGAAACGAGTGAAATTGTGGGTAGTGCCAAGAAAGATTTCTGCTGCTTGTGGCTTCTTCCGGCTGACTGGCGCAGACACTCTACACGGCCTCGGCGATTCATACGTAGCCCACTTCGGAAAATATTCCAGCAGAACTGTATGCGTCCACCTGTCGCTTCGTCAGACACTGTTTCCTGTAAGCTGCCGACGGCCACTCACACTCTATCGTTTGCCATGCTGTTGCTTCGCCCCCCGTCATGGTCGCCTAAGCTACATTTGCGTTTGCCGAAAGCACATCAACAAACAATGGCGACGAACCCACGGTTATCCTTCTTCCTCCAGTACTCCCCGCAATAAACAAGGCTTCAACGTGCTCGGACACATTTTCCGATGCCCTGACGTGCAGAGGCCTACCTGCCTCCCAGCCTCTCAGGATGGCATAATTGCAACTTCCTGACGTTCTGTCAGTCGACTGCAGGGACCAAGGATTTGCTCAGCGGCACCAAACGGCCCACCAGCTTTGGCACTCGATATACGGAACAGTCCTCCTGCAATCTTTTGCCGTTTTTCAGGTCTCCTTGCATCTCAAAACTAAATTTCTGGTTCTCGTGTACACGCTGTACAAGCCAGTCACTCTACACCGCCAACATGTCAGCTGCCCAAGTGCCGCAGCCATGCTCTGTAGCACTCAACAATAGAATCAGAACCAACTCGCGTAGACGTGCGCACTTAGCAGAAGCCCGGCAAAAAAAACAGATTCCTCAGATCAAACCAACCTCCTGTGCCGTAAAACTGTTCGTCCTTCAGCGTGCGCATAAAAACACTTGTGAAACCGCCTACTGCAATGCCGCTCTCATTTCTGAGGATGCCCGAAACACCCGCGCTGCATCTACTGCACATAACGTTGATTTTTTCTCTTCGGAGAGTCTCAGATGAGCACCTCCACCGAGAGCGTGTTCTCCGCTACGGTTAGCCTTCACCCCAGTGTTTGGCGTGGGCGCTGACCTACGGCGGAAAGAGAATGTCCGTCGCGCTGGCTCAGCGCTGAAGGACTGTGATCTTCCTGGTGTTTCTGCAATTGAGGCTCTAAGAACATGGCCACGATGCGACAGTGGACCGCTGGACACCACGTGGCGGAGCAGCCGCTGCTGATATAGTCTATAGCAGTCGGACCAAGAACGCTGTGACTTAAGCCTATAGGCAGACACGAACCCCTCAGCAGATAAATAAAAATGAATGAGGAATTTTACAACGGCTGCAGCCACGTAGCCGAGACGCCAGAAACACATCGCAGAAATCCGTTTGAACTCCGCAAAACTGAAAGCTCCAATATATATTTTCGAGCGGTGAGTCGAATCGTCCCACGGAACGTCAACGGGTCTGCGCAGTAGGGAAAGAGGTTTCAGCGGCTTTTGCACACGACGCGTACAATTGCATTGTGACCTCGAGCGCTTCGATCATCTACTGCGTCGCTTCACTGATACCGCAGTCGGTGTCCATCCTTTGCGGCAATCGCGCAACCTGTTGTGCATCTCGAGTGTCACGGCCGTCTACGGGTCTTAATCGGTGTCCTCTACACCAGCCTTGGGCAGCTGTGGACGTGGCACCGAAGGCGCTTGACAGATTCCTGATCCGGGAACGTATCAGCCGCGCATTCTTCCGCTTTGTTGACCACGTTTTGATGTATACGCCGATTCTCTCCAGTGCGTACGCGTCCCTACCTGAGTGGCTCTTAGAATTGTCTTCTCCCAGTTCCGTATCTTCTTAAGGCTACTACACGTGCGGCGTCGCCGCAGCCTGCGTTCTCCCCCGCACACAGCAGACGCTTCCTGGGACCTGTACTTCTCGCGTTTCTCCTCGTGGTCTGCCCGCGTGCGACAACGAACTCTGTCCGTCTGGCATATCGGCCGTACACATCCTTCGACCGAGACCGCTTTGCGTGAATATCGCCGCAGAAATGCTCAACTGCTGCAATTCTGTCTGGCCTCCGCTCACTGGTGGACTAGTGCGTAGACACTCACAGCCAACAGGGAGACTGCGACCCCGAGTGCCTCATGAAATCAATGCAACCTTTCGACCCAAAATGCCCTGCCTCGTTGTGCACGTGGCAAGATATTCTGCGTGATAATTGGCTACCGCTGTGTATCTCTGGCTCTACGTAGTGTCCCAAACGTCAACGTTGGATCTTTCTAATTCATCTTTGGGGTTGCTCTCCTGGAGACTATGGCACCAGACGACTTCTGCACTGTGAGCCTATGTGACCTAGTACAGTTCGCGACTGCCCCAGAGTTTGACAATGCTCCGAAGGAGATGCCGAGTTGCGCAACTTCAGCGACGAATGACCGTGATGTTACAAACGTGAGATCAATTGAAGTCCTCATAAGATGGCCACAACGCTTGATCGGACGCTGCATTGCGCGTAATGTTGAGCGGCCGCTGCTGACGCATTTCAGAACAGGGCGATCATCAACGCAGTAACATGACATTGGGCATGTACACGGACCCTTCCAGCACAACATCATGAATGAGCGAGGTATTCTGCAGCACCTGCGGCTACATATTTTGACGCGCTCAACAATGTGGAGGGCAGCAGCACAACGCGAGCATCCAACTAACGTTTGCAATACTGATGGTTTCTGTATGTATTTTTTGGTGTTGATCCGGCGCCCTGAGGATTTGTAGCACTTGAGCACAGAACCTGAGGTCTGTGTCAGGAGGGCACATCGGTTCCTGCCACAATTCTGTCTGCGTTGCCGATATAGGTGCAATCAGGGCAGATTCAGCCGTTGATCTCACGGGGTGGTGTGCGGTCCTTCACCACTGTGGTAGGGTACGTCTATTCTTAGCTTTTACAACATCTATCTGGGACGAACGATACTTCCTGCAAGGCACGATCTTCCTGGGGCATTTACCGATGAGCTACAATGAATGGACCGCCATAGTGTCAAGCCTACCACAACGATACGTTGCCTTTTATGTCTCGGGCAGTTCCAACGTTCAACAGAATTTTGTGTTCCTCACGTTCCGCGCACACTAAAGGATGTACCTCCTCGAGGACGACGGATGTTATCTATTCTATAACGTCATCAACCTGAAACGGTGTCGATCTTTGGGACGCCGCTGCTCCAATCATTGTCCACTGTAAGGTTCGATTCAGATCCCCATAGGGTAGTCCCCCAGCGGGTAAGAACCCGAACCTTTGAAGTCAACATCCTCCTTCACTGCGAGCTACCAAAATATCAGAAACGTAAACACCGAACGACACGGCTTCAAGCATCCTGAATAATACGTGAACTATGCTGCAGTCGCAGCAGGTCGTACTCCGTTAATGTGACCCCCAGCTCTGACGGTGAAGGAAGGAACTCCCGGATATCTTGATGCACGAATCGACTCACAGTACGGCTTCGTGCTTAAGCAGGAAAGTGAAGATGTTTTAGCCGCAGGTGTCCTCCTCGCCCACAAAAGCGTCGAGGCTCCGAATGCTTTGACCAATCATTGCGCTGCCTCGCTGACAGCGCAGTCGACTTACGTGTCTCACACCCCCGGCCTGTCGTTTAGCGTGTCAACTGCAGAACTAGTTTTCTGTCAGATTTCCCAGACTCTTCGAGGGGCCTCTTCTCGATTCACGAATTACTCCTTAGCGCTAGTGATGGCTACCTGGGGATTAGTAGATGTGCGGAAAACCACCTACGCAGGAATTACTTGTCCGATTCAACTGCGAACGAATTCGAAATGACACGGGTCCACTTTTTTTAACGCAACACTGCCACAGGCAGTCCTGTATACGTGACCCAGCTGCAACATTCAACCATTTCTCATTTTGGTTTCTTCTCTTGTCCTCGCAGGGAATCTTCCTCTACAGTACCAGTAGTGCTTGCGGTTATGTTGGATGCTCCTTCCGGGAAACTGGCCATTATGGAGATGTCCGTCTCCTCCGTCTCTGTACCTTTCATAACGCTGTCTAGAGGCACACGTGATGCAGAACCACCTGGAGGACTCGCGTACTTCGGAGGTGGACAGCCTCAGTGAAGGCGCATCCCCAGTTTTCAGAGACGTAAATGTCATCTGGAATTGCCTTCAGTCTCGCGACTAACGCGTGCGGTCTGGAGCGCACGTGACACGCGTGCAGGCTGTATTACGCTGACATCATTTTTCTGGTCCAACACAGGAGGCAGTGGCGCAGAAAGGGTCACCGGAATATTTTCGGCTACGACGTCGGGTTAAGGGGGGTCAGCAAGCCTGGTGAGCAAACGAAGGGACCTGGAGAGGTGGCCTGCGCCTCTGGTACACAAGTTTGAGGCTCTGCATGCCTTGACTTATTACAGCGCTGCCCTGTCGACACGGTGTCGATGTTTTGAGCTGCACACCTGTCACTACGCGAGTCAACAGCGAGTCCGGTTATCTCTGAAATGCCACTGCTGTCGCCAAGAGCTGGGTTACTAGTTGAGTGCCGACGTTTACGACAGTAGCGACTTGTTGTCTCCAGTAAAACGCTTTTCGACGGAAGGAAGAAACCCTTCACCTGCTCTCCAGGCCTGTCTGGTTTCACAGCTTCATGCATTCTTCGCCGTGAGTCGCTGAATATCCCGCTGGCCTCACGTGCATATGCGTAGCTGTCTGCCAGCCTCTCACAATTCCAACAACTCAACTCCAAAACCCTGTCGGTCTTTGAGCTGACTGCCCACCCAATGACACTTCAAGAATTTCTCCTCACTGCAAACCCCATTCGGCCCCCGCTGCCTATATTCTCTCAAGATCTCACCCGGTCCAACGACCTGGCCGTGCAGGCCCGTTGTTCGACACCTCCAGTCGCAGAAATCCTCAGCGCAGCTCCTGAAGAGTCATGACTCTGTTGTTGGCCCACCAAATGTAGAATCTGTGTGTTTTCGCGTACACGCGCACCAACAAGCAGGAACGCTAAGACAGTGAGTAGCTGGTCCGGCCTATACACCCTCTGGTGACAAATCTGACAAATCATCTGTTCCTCCTTCTGCGTGTGCAAGTAGAAGCACAATCACAGTGACAACTTTAGTGTCTCGCCTTCGTCGGTGTCTTCAGCACCAACGGTGGACGTTTTAAAAACAGATATTTATCCTGTTTTCCTGGACACAGTCTCGTGCGCGTTACGTGCGAGCTCATACGGTAGGCTAAGGTTAGCGAGCTTCAGTGTTTTCGAGACAGGAGTCTGGCACAGGGCCGAAGCAGGCTGCGCGTTGTCCCGCATCAGCTCAAGAGGAGTGAAATGTCACGTAGGAGTCGAAAATCATGCTCAGGGCCTCGAAAAGTGCTCACAGCGCTATAGCAGGTAGCTGAGTGACCCACGATGCCGCTGCTGACGAAGACCACAGCGGTGGGACAATCAATGCAGCGAAGCGAAATGATACACATGCGCGGATGCGCCAGCACAAGCGCTGAAATTAAGGAGATTTTGTAAGTTGCCTGGAGCCGGTTGTTTCAAAGGCACCGCAGACTAGTGCGCAGTGGCAGTCGCCAGCATCCAACGCATGCCCGAAGACCTCGGGGATCTACATTGGTTGTAGGGCCAATCATTGTGAGGTGCCAAATGCGTTGCAGCCCATATCTTGTCCTTTTGTCGAGAGAAGAACTCGGTCGTGGTCTCACCTCTAAGTGCGTAGCCGACGTGCTGGTAACCAGGACAGATTCAGCAGTCGAATCAGCAAAATCAAGAAAAAACCTTCACAGCCTCGCAGGATATGAGTGGTCTTCTCCATTTTCCTCTGCGAAAAGCAGTTCATTCTGAAGTGCACACTTTTGGTGAACGACTTGCTCGTGTCACTCGCAAGCAAAAAGAAACTTCGAGCTGCCACAACGCAGAAGGAACCACACTCACCTGTCGTTTCTCTATTTCTGGTTCAACCCTGGCAGTCAACGAGTCTCCATGTCCGTGACCTCTCTTGTTCTTTCATGAACGTGGAGTGCGGAGTACAAGTTGCGTTCTTGAATCTCCCATGAAATCAATCCGAAAAGGAGGCGGTCTGGTGGAATCGCCGCACCTCTCTGTATTCCTCGGGTGGCGCTTCATAGAAACCCACATGCTTCTGATTAATCTGGCAAAATCGAGTTCGCATGGAATTCACGCCTTCCCTGACTGCAAACCCCCAGTTGTCCAACAACGCATAGGTCGTGTGACGGTCCTCGATCTCACCGTAAATACTTGTGCCCTGGTGCAAGAGTCGCACTCGAATGGTCTACAGTACGTTGTGACCATTGTTCTGGTTCAACACTTTCCAAGGAGAGAGAAGCGCCGTTCAGACGTAATCAGACACGAACCGACAAAAAGGACGGCGTGCGGTTTGGACGGCCCAAGAATGGATATAAACTTGCGGGATGCGCTTTGTGTTGTCTGCTTTCTGTGCTTTGCCTGCGCTGGCGCTTGTGGAAGCAGCCCTGCTAGGGGGTATCTAGGCTGGCATACAATATGCTAACAACCACGTAGGTGTACTGTAGAAAAATGGTAAATTCGCTACTAGCTCAAAGGGCAATGCCGTCTTCTGGTCCCAATTCACTCCCTGTTCATTGCCGCCTACACAACTCGGGCCTTTCTATGTGATCTGGCTTTCGGGTCACCATCAACATGCCCGAACGCTTTTGTGGAACCCTGGCGCACTCTCTGCGCTCCACGCTCGTAGACATCCCGCCCCTCTCTTGAGGCCTTCTCTCTCTCGCGTCGCGTTAACGCACGTATCCTTCAGCCTCACACTCCCAGTACGTCCTTTCAGCGCCCTGTGGTGTTGACGTATCGGCTTTCGGAGAACGTCTGCGTTCGGCCGTATTGTCCTTCGTTTTTCTTCCTATACCTAATCCGATCCTTGTCTCGTGCAGCCCTCACATTCCTCTCACGTGTCGCCAGGTGCAACACCGAGCCGTGCACCCCTGGGTGCCAGCTGTTTCTGGGACCGGCACGACTACCCGCAACGATCCTCGCCTCCGCTGCACGACAGTGACGGTTCCGTACATGCGTCCATTGCGAATGCGTCCGGAGCCCCTGCGCGTACAGGTTCACGCCCTCTCCAGGAAGGCTACAAAAGTGATTTTCCCATCCCCTTGAGCGCTCAGCTCCTTTCCGGACACAGGTATTGATCCGACAGTTTTCCGGAAAAAAGTGTGGGTCTGACAGCATACAAGGCGATGCGCCCACTTAGGCACATAGCTGCAACGAGCTTCCTCATGCGCACTGGGTCGAAGAAAGTAACGCTGCAGACAACTGTAAAAGCGTTCACATTGAGGTCTTGAAGCCCCTTTCTAAGCCTCAGCTGAAGAGCAAAGGGCTTTTAAACCTCTGCAACTGCTAATGACACCTTCGCAACCTCTGTAAGATTAGGACTCATGACAAGAAACACAAAACGCCTTGCTTCGACTCACGAGTCAAGAGCTTTACACACAGGCCGGTCTAGACTCTCGTGGGGGCCTTCCTCGCTAGAGTGGAGCGCAGACTTGGGAACGATGGGGGACAAAACCCGCTGATGGACAGTACTGATCTCGCTCCGAAACTGCAAAAGTACCACTCTGTATGAATTTACGAAAACCTCAGGATCCCCGCAATATCGGAGGAGAAAACTAGGGCGGCTTCAGTCGCCTCTCAACCGACAACAGGTTGGGACCCCGCTGATAGACCGCCAGTGGACACTTCGTTTCCCCAATTTTGATTGTCCTGTTTCCACTTCAAAGATGGTTCTGGAGCTGTGGAGGACTGCGTCCTACGCGACACGAGTAAAACTCCTTTCCACACGACAGTCTCCGCCATCAGCTCACTTGGCTCTGCATAGCAGCTGCATATGCTGGCACGCACGATCGAAATGTCAATATACATACAAGCACTGTGTGCGGCGCATGCAAACAGCTACACGTCCTGATTTGTGCACAGTAAGTCCATGCCAAACGCAGCTGACACAGAAACAACGCACGTGCCGCTCCACGAATGAGGGACAATGAAGAGCATTCAAGTGTCTTCACCTCTTCGCCCCAGCGCTGAGCCCTTCCTCACGCGAAGGCAGAGGGACGCCCCCTACTTGTTGAGGACACACCTCGCATGTAAGACGGAATTTGCTCATCTACCAAGTGTTGGTATATTATCAGCAAGAAGCATGGCCTCCACCGCTATCCGCTTTAGCAGGTGAAGGGCGCAAAGAGCAGTTTAAATACAGCGCATCTGGTATATTCATGTAAACCTGTGCTACGAGACAAGGAGTGCTTGCTATTATGCTTCCATTCAGCCTCGGAATGCTGCAGAAATGGTAGCCGCCGCCCTTCTTGCCACTATCTCCCACGTAGGGTTACCAAAACGTATACACCAAGAAAGTAAGGCTCGTGGAGTCGAGCACACAACGGGATGCGTCACTTTTCATAAATTGCAATCATGCAGCAGAGAGGACGTGCTCCTGGAAATTTCCGCAATTGATTTTCCTACAGAATCAACTCAGACAACACTCCGCGCACCAGACTGCAAGAGAAGAGCTGCAAAAAGTAGCTGAAGACTCGTGTAGCAGCGCCATGCTTCTGCCTGCTGCCGTCCAGTAGGGCGCGGCTGGGCGCACCGCACATTTCAGCCTACAGACACGTTCCAAGTATCGCTCGTTCTTACAGTGAAACACCTGCGCTGCAACAGTGGCCCAAAGCCATTGGCACGCAAACAGGACATTACCCTTCTTCGAGAGAACGCGCTTACCAACTTATGCGCAAAGGCTGCACCTCTTTGGGCCTTCTGCTTTGTAATGCTTGCAAAACGTCCAAGGTACTCCTTTTGTCTGAACTCTCCGCGCCCCGCTTCGCGTGGGCGCACCTGTCACTTAGATACTCGCCTAACGCTAGATGATTCCAGCGTTCCGTCGGCTTGCGTTTGCGCCCGCTGCTTTGTTCTGCACTCCACGTAGCTGTCCAAGAATCTCTATGATATTGTGCATATCATAGAGTGTAACAACAAACTACGTTTCACATGCAAGAACCGTGCACGGAACCGGTTTATCCTCACGGAACAGACCTGCTCCTTGCTGCACAAAGTGCACACGTACGAGTCCTGAAGCGGTGCGTGAACATGCGCGCGTCTCAGTGGGAAGTGGACCAGGTTAGTTGACAGTCCTATCAGTACCACAAGGAGCCAAAGAAAAGGACTGTTGTTCTACAATTGTATGAAAGCGTCGTCTGCAGGCCTCAGCATACTGGATAGCATAGGGGAGGTCCGAACTGGTGCGACGACGACAAAACGCTCTGCTTGATCACGAAGCCTCAAGAACCGAACGACGGTTCCAATCTCAACCTTCAAGGCAACGTCGCCTGGGAAGCACGACTGCAGAAGGCTTCCACATCAGCAAATGTCGCAGGAGTAGCGCTGTTCATAACAAGAGAGGAGTTAAGGTTGATTTGTTGAAGCGATTGGGTCCACCCCCACCCCGTAGATTTCCGACGTCCTGCTTCCGGTAGCAGCTTCTTCAACAGTTAGGCGTGGATCAAGCAGGAGGATACAGCGTTTCGTCCCACCTTGCGTTGCAAACAACTCAAACAAGAAAACTTGTGTGGTGGTCCACACCGGCCCTCAGGGCCTTCACCGAGCTACACTGGAACACATGTTCGGGCACGAGGGGGGAGAGGAATTGCTGACGGACGGCACACCTCGGCCCACAAGACTGCCCGAACACGACGCTACACACTTTGCAGGAACCTTGGAAGCAGAATTTTAAAGGAAAGGACTAAAACGGCCACCCTCGTCCCTTGTCAACGCACAGCAGAGTGGTGCGAAGTGGAGAAACCCCACCAGCCCGCTTCGCCCGCGAAGATCTGGTTGTCCGAAGTCCACTTCGGCGGTGATGGCGAAACTTGGAAAGGCTTCAATCGAACGAAACATAGTCTAGATTGTTTTAAAACGGGCTCTCCCCGTCCCGTTCTCACTTTTGTCTGCATGTCAGGTCCACAGGCTGTCACGACACAAAGAAGGGTTGCAACTGCAATACGGTGTACAGAGAATACGAAGAGCCACAGGCGCTGAAGCGTCCGCGGTTAATCCGCTGACGGCTCTCATGTCCTCAATATAAGTGGGCCACGAACGGCAACAGTGTCAGCGGCATTGAGGTCGAGAACGTAAATGAGGCAGGGATGGGACAAGTCCCGCTACTTAGTGAAGAACCACACGGAAGTCTTCTGTCCCCCCTCCTCCATACGCACCACACAGTTTGTATACCTGCCTGTTTATCGTCTTCCAGAAGCATTTGATAGTGCATCCATCCCACTAAACGACTGTCAAATATCTCTTGATCTACACCTGCCTATAAACCTACAGAGTGATTGCCAAGCAACAATTTCGACACATCTCACGTGCAAGGCAAACTGTCTTCAATGCCCTCTGCCGCTACATCACATGGGGGAACTCTTACATTCTAAGACACCCTCGTGACGGTCTTGATGATGGCGATGCAGGCACCTCCTCCTGCACAAGTTACAGAGCATACAGGAGAAGGTGCGAAAAGAAATTTCCGGTAGACGTCTGGCAAGTCACAGCATCTCCAGTACCAGCGAGTGTTCATCCACGGACTACCTCTCATGCAGTAGAGATGCCACAAATCTCATTTGAGTACGTTTTACGGGATGTAAAGTGCTTGTAATTGTAGTCGACGTTCAGACCTGAAGAGAGGCAGGACTCAACGAGCGGCTTGCACTTCTTTTTCCCGCCACGTCGCACTGTCAAGACGAACAAGGCGCGCCCACCAGCATAGTCGCGTCGAGTGCAGACTGTGAGGCAGGGCGGTTTGTGTCCTACAGTGACGCATCTTATGGAATGTGCGTATACAGGAGTTCACGTATCCTGCGCCCAGCGTCGTAGATGAGGGCTACGGTGCAGTCAATTCAGAACAGACGGATGCACCGAGAAGCATGAAGAGGACTCTGACCGGTGGCTGCGCGATTGTGTAAACAAAAGCGGGAAGTCCGCCCGTTATCAGCCATGCAGACGCAGCTAAACAAACAGCACATAAGACTAAGGGTACAAGTATTCAACTGTCGCTTGCTTATAAACTGAATCCCCTGCGCGGTTTTGATGGTCCAAACGCCATTGCCGTCTCTCTGCTCAGGCTCTGCCCTTTCGTTGTTGCACCGCCAAGGCCTTAGTGCTCGTTTGCACGACGTGCTTGCAAAATAAGTGGCGGAAAAGCTGGACAGCTTCGTGCTGTTCAGACGGAGAGTTGGTGACCACAAGGTGCATAAAAATGCCGGCTTTTCCACGCGGCTCCGCCATTTCGTTTGCACAGGCGTACCTATCCTCTACATTCTCAGCTAGACCTATATGTTTCCAACATCCTGTCGCTACACAACTGCAATCTACTGATTTCGTCCGTTTTCAATATTCCTACTGAAT
>JAOXNV010024940.1:0-12958 GCA_028565915.1 Momotus momota
TAAAACCAATTAGAATTATTTATCACTTCCTTAAGAAAATTTTGGAAATGTTGACTGGGATATTCTCCTCTTTGTTCTTGTTCTCATTTGGTTTCTGAATAGCAGTACAATGTACAATATTGCAATGTGGATATCTGCAAGAAGGAATGCAGATGTCTTCTGTGAAATATCTGTAAATCAGCAATCAATTCAAGAAATCAAAAGAAGCACTTGGCATGAGCCTGGTATATGCAAAACCAGAATTAGGCAACAAGAGATAAAAAACACAGCTATTTTTCTTTCTTTCCTTTTTTTTCTTTTATTGTAGAATCGAAAAAAAAGGAATTATCAAAATAAGTGAAGAAGATTTGGTCTTTCATAAAAGTAGTTGAAACATTAGGATGTTGTTTTAATTATGGTAAATTCATCTGTCATAAAGGACAGTAATTATTAAGGATGTCAGATATTCACTTTTCTTAAATTCTACTAATATCAATTGTCTTTGTTATGAGTAACTATTTTCTAAAAATTCTCAATTGTAGAAAAGGATAATGATGTTATTATTTCTAAATGCCGTGCAGTATAGCCTAACCAAGGTAGCTTTGATGGTGAAATAGCTTTTTATCACTTCAAGAAAGTTAGAGAAATTTTACACGATATTGAACAGCGTTGCGTTGTACATTTTTAGAGATGCTGTAAGATGCTTTGCAACAACAAACAGAATGGGAAATCATAAAGGCCACAGTTCTTGACACCTGCTTAACAGAAATATTGGACGAATGATTAAACTGAAACAAAAAAAACATACTAAAAAAGTTAATGAAACAGAGCAATTTTCATCTATCTTTGGCTATTTTAGCAGGACTTACTACGTGTGCTGTCATATACATGACAGAAATGTACAAGCTTATTGTGCAGATTAGTGTACAACAACAACAAAATTATTTAAAATAATCTCTATTTCCTATTTATAAAACTTTTAACAAATGTATGCATCAAACCACATAGCAGTTCGAGTTGTTAATTACTAGACGGACTTACCTCTTTATTTCATTTATTTTGCATCGCTAGAAACATCACCCTGACGTTTCCTGAACTTTACTCTTACTTAAAATCTCTGTAACTGTGGTGATCATCCATGGCTGACAAGAGTTGTTGAGGGATTTAAGACATTTGAAAAGAGGTCAGAATCTTCCTTTTCTGGAGGATTGGATGCAATGTTGTCAATTTTGCTCTGAAGAACAGCAACCTTTCACAGCCCAAGTGCCTCAGGATGGAAAGAGCTAGTGGGCTCAATGCAGTTCTCCATTTAAAAGGAGGAAAAAATCTCATCACGATTTAGGAAACTGGTATTCTCGGAAAGATTTTGGAAAGATCTCAGACTTTTGGATCTTTGATGTTGTTAAAATATTATAGTTTAATTCAAGGGCATATTATTCCTCTGATATCATATATCTATAACCCTGTGCGTTGAGATCAACAAACAACGTACAAGCTGTATATCACATATTGAGGAACTGGATGTATCAACTCTCATTTCCAAACTCCACCAGAGATGCACCTGATCTGCAATCACAGAAATTCCAGTTGAGTGGCTCGCCCATATGCAGTTTAAACAACTTCAATAACTTGAGGGGCAACATAAATTTGCATTAGATACAGATACCACAGGACTCAAACTCTTCCAGTACAGATTTATAAATCTGAAGGAAAATGTATGCTACCTGCTTTCCTTGTTTGTTTGTCGTTTTGTTTGTTCTTTTTTTAAAGTAATGTCAATTCATGACATATCAAACCCAGAATTTGACAGAAGTATTTAAAATTTCAATATATTAATTGCGATAATCTATGCAGTAAGAGAGAACTAGCAATTTGTCATACAACTTGAGTGCTTGTTGCATTTCACTAAGTTTGAAATCTGAGAGGTTTGGCATGTCCCTGTTTTGTGAAAAATGTCAAGGTAGGAAAGACAGAGGGGACCAGGTTTTGAAGCCTTGTGACCACAGGGAATGACCCTGGCTTTCTGATCAAAGCCACTGAACTCACCATAATGCTGTATGTTACTTATCCCGGATAGTATAAATATTTATATACAGAATAATCTAGGGTTTGTGGTACACAGTGTGGATATTTACTTACAAATTTGGGCCCAGGCTACTGCTAAGGAACCTGGTATTATTCCAGGTTTGTTCTTCAACATCCAGTGCTCAATAAATATGCTGTGGACATTTTGTTACCCTTAGGTTTTGCTTGTTTGTTTGTTTACTTTTTAATTTCTGCTTTGCCTACAGCGCTTATCTTTCCAAAGAGACAGATTTTTGTTTTATAAGCTCTTGGACACAGGCATCATTTTTGTTAGTCCTGGTTTGATTTTATATCAGTTTGGCTTGTGCGTCAAAACCCTTGTTTTCCAGGGTTTCATGGTATTTGAGAAAATTCATTATATTTCTCTTGACTGATATAATCTATATAGAATAGGTTATTCAAGACCATCCAGTTCTTTGTAGCACCTACTTGAATATAACATGTCCCCTTAGGAACTCAGGACTACTGAAAATCTCGTCCTTCAAGTGAGCTTCTGCATGGCACATATGCTATTCCTCTCCAGGTTGATTTTACAGCACCTGACTCTTGCCTACTAGAGTTATCCTATGTAACTCCATTTATATTCTGAATTGTCCCATTGATTTTGAAATACTGTGTGGAAAGCACAGTCAGGGTATTGTATGGTTACCCAAGAGCTAAAGACAGTTTATGATTTTTGTATAATCAGCTCTACCGTTGCAAACAGGAGACAGTAAATCAGATATAAAGATGAGACCTCAGATTTCTCATGAGAGTAAAGCATGAATCCTCTGGCAGTTGATATTGATGCCTTTCCAATTCTCTTCTTCTTATAAACACTTCTGATTTGGACAAGTGTGTCAGACCTAACAATGAACTGAAAAATCTTCAAAGAAAAAGAGAAAACTGGTTACTTTGCTGAGACTGTTGATATAGTTTGCAAAATGCCTTACATTATTCAGGCAAGGTCCTGTTTATCTTTGAGTACTGATAGTGTTGGGTTTCCTACTGTTGACGGTGTCTGTGGCTGTATGCTATTACAAAACAACATTTTATAACTTGGCTGTATCAAGTAATTTTGGTTTTTATGCAAATATAGGGGATTATACCCTCTCCTTTGTTTCACAGTCATCCTGTGCATGTGTACTGACTGCAAGTAAGATTTTAAAAGCTGTGTTGCCATTTGGTTTTAATGGGAGGTTGACGCCTTACCACTTGGCACCTCTGAGCATGTCCCATACTGAGTCCCTAGTTGCCGAAATAACTAAAAAATTCAGCAGTTTTTGTATTCTTTGCAGCATCAGAATCTTTTCACCACCATAGCTTTTTTTATTTTTGTCCTCTGTTTTGTGTTGGAATGATTCATTTGGTAAAAGCTGAGTTTATTTGTTTACCAAAACTCACAACTTTTCTCACCCACATCAGAGGGACATTTTTGCATGGCTTTGTGTATGTAGCTGTATTTTGTTAATCACTTACCTTATAATATCTCACTGCCAATGTTTGAACCTTTATTCTACTTAGCTCTATTATAAACTGTTTTCAGATTCTTTTTTAAAAGCTGGAATTTTGCTATACAATGAATTTATGGACATTTCTTTTGATGGCAGTGGTGGATCTCATCCTGCAGTAGTGCATAAGAGTATCAGCCTGGTACTGTGGCTGAAAGAAAATGTATCGACCCACACTAGGATTGTTTTTTTCAAAATATGTCCTGTTACACAATCTGATGGCTTCTTGCCCCTTATTTTTGTGCTATAGCAAGTTCTTTCCAGGAAAATGTGAAGGCAGTTGACCCATCAGTAAAGTTTTACAAGTGATAGTTTGGAAGACTTAATGGTTTTTTTTGTTTTTTGGGGTTTTTTTCTGTGTTATTTTTGGTTTGTTTTTTTTTGTTTGGTTGGGTTTTTTTGATAGTTCTTTTTTTTTTGCTTTGTTTTTCTTCCTTTTCTTTTTTTTTTTTTTTTAATATGTATTTGTGTGCATGGCACTCAGGTTGAGTATCCACATGTTGTTTCATTTTTATGTTTTGGTATGGTAATGTCTTGTTTAACTTCAGGTTTAGCCTAGATAAACTTCAGAGACTGCAAACCAAAATGCTGATCTTCAACAGTATCTCATAAAATACAGGTATTTGCTTGTTTTTAGGACTATTAGTACAAAAACTAAAGGAAGTTCATATACTTCAGTATTTGCAAGATCAGTTTCACATGAAGAAAATTCCCCCAGTGTTATGGCATAATCTGCAATAGATTATCAAGCAACTCTTGCCTCAGTCAGAAATCTGGGATCTCTCTCCTCCTTTATAGACATGTTGTTGAAAAGGATACTGAATAAAGATGTCAGTGTAGACAGTGGCAAGTCTTTGAGGAAGGCTGTACATTTTGGTTTAGTGAAGGGTGTGAAATAACTGTCCCATAACCAGTGCATCTGACTTTTAAAGGAAAATCTTTACGATCACATGATGAATTTCATAGCCACTCAAGGCCTTTAGGTGCTCATTAATCAGCATTGCTTCAACCTCTGCTGATAGAACAACTCCCTACAGAGCAGTGGGTGGCTTCTTGGCAAAGGTCAGCTAACTGGCACAGTAGAAGGGATGGAGATTCTGACTCTGCTGAAGTCCTGGTGATTAGTGCTTATAGCAATAAAGGAAAACTCCCTGAAAATAAAAACGCTTGTTCCATGGTAGTTGCCTTTAAACTCACATAAAGGGTATGCTGATGTGTAATGTTTTTGATATTATTCCAGCACTGAACTTGTGCTCTTTAACTCTCAGTTGGTGCCCTGCTCAAGCTGTGTATTCTGCGGTGCTCTGCATCTGCTGAGTCTGGGAATGACAAACTGTTACTCTGTGCTTAGGTGATGTGAGGAATAAAGTGCAGCTTGACAAAGCAAGCTGTCACTTTCTTTGAACTTTAGTAATCCTGTGAGTTTTGGCTGCCATGTGCTCTGGGTTCAGGTTGATCCTAACCTCCTTATCTCTTTTGGCAGTGTTGTTAAGTCTGATTCTTTTGGGGACTATTTTACAGATTTTATGTATCAATTTGTACAGTAAAGCTTAAGCCTGGATGTTTTTGGAGTTTTTTTGTTCAGTTTTAATTTTTATTTGTTTGTTTGTTTCTTTCTTTATTTATTTTTATTTTTCCTGTGGGTCTTTCTTACAGATTGTATTGAATAAAAGAGATCAGTGTCATAATCCCTATTACAATGACCAGAGTAGTGCTTATTGCATAGAAACTACTCTGTTTGGCTGTGCTGATTTCCTGTTATTAAATATACAAAATGGTGAACAAAATCATAAACTTTTTAATGAGAGTTCTAATTTTTTGATCTATACCCAATAGATTTAGCTTTAAAATTGTAGAGAATTGTCACCTACATTAATTTTATGAATTTATGTGTTTTCTATTTAATTTTGTATAATAAGTTTTATACTAAATATGTACACTTTACAAATTAAACAATGTTCTTCCATCTGCCAGCAACAGTCCTTAAACTCTTTCTGAAAGCATGTGCTTCACATCCATGCATTTTCAGCCAGATCTGTGATCCGGAAAAGATTTGGGGAACAAAAATCTGCTTTTTTGCTATGAACTGTTGTACTCAGACTATTTGATGGATTACACTAAAGCATAGGATTTATCCCCCTGACACTGTAATTTATAGTAGCCTGATTGTGGTGTACATAGCTGCGCCTGACCCTAACTGCAGCAGTTTAAGACTGATGTTGACAATAAAGTCAGACTGGTAAGGAATGACATAAAGGTCAAACTGACTGATTTCTTGACCATCACTTCCCAGGATAATTCTGGAATGAAAATGAATAAATGTAAACAGTGATCACAAAACTGTGAAGTGGAGGAAGGAGTCAGCAAATGCATTCCATGTCGTTAAGAGTCACTTGCATTGTAGAATAAAATGTGAACCTAAGCTGCCATTTTATTCAGAACTTGGATGTAAACTGTAGAAATGCAGTAATACAAGGTTAGTATGTTTTAGAGGAGTCTCTTTACTAGTTTTGTGATTCTGAACAAATTGCTAAGAATATAAAAAAAATAAAAGAAAAGGCTTGAATGGGGTGATGCCAAAATGTTTCTCTTTCACTTGTTAACACTTATCATCGGGAAAACAGGCCTGACCAGCGTACCATTACCAGTGCCATTGGCCTGTTTGGAGGGTGAAAGCATTAAATTCCCACTCGTGAAACATCTGATGTATTGTGGTTTATTTGGGAAATTGAGGCTGAGATCAGAAGCCTCTTCTTGCAAATCCTTGTGTGTCCGTTTCTGCTCCATGCCGAGTGAGATTGAGAAGTTCAAGATACAAGTAGTATAGGGCATTGTAGGGTAAAGCTACAGGGCTCCAGCCTCAAATTCACTGCTCAAAACTTTAGTTTACCCAGGGGATGTGGGAGGGCAACAGTAGATCCTATAAAGCTGCACTCTGATCATTCCTTCAGCTGACGTCCCATTAAATTGAAAAAAAATCGAAATATATTTATAGGAAAAAAAGAGATGGATAACCTTGTCATATCAAGATTAGAATGTATTTTGTTAAGCAATTACAGAGTGCACCTTCTGGGATCCAGGCATAATTTTTGTCCTCATTGTAAATTTTATTATCAGCTATGGTTCTTACCCGTTCAAATAATAGAGAATTACACAGTGCTGATACCATTAAATATTTTACTGAAATGGTTTACTGTACAAGACCATCAAGTTTGAGAAGGTGAGCTAAAATAAAAGTAGAAGCTTGATTTTTAAACTAAGATTTTGAAGATATACATTAGATCTGCCCTTCCCATTGTTTCCTTAGCTTGCTGTTTATATTTTGTTATACACCTGAATCTTGTATTAAGACTGTGTGCTGGAAAAACTATGTGTGAAATGTTACAGTCACTATTCTGTGACTTTATTTGTATGAAATGTTGAAGTGTGACTATGCTAAATCTTAATTTAGTGTATTTTGGAGAACTATTTCTATACATTTTATTCACTTTGATCAGGAAACTTTTAAAGTGTTTTTTATAATGCATATTTCATTAATATATTTCCATGAGTCTCATGCAAAAAGACTAAAATTCTTTCTACTTATTTCTTTCCGTGTATTAAGGAAAATTATTATTCCTAGGATAGGTTACACTCATTAACCGCTTAAATTCAATAACAAATTATTTCTTGGATGACAAATCATTCATGGTGGGAGCAAGTAAAGCCCTTGATCGCTAAATCTTTGTGGTAGTAAAATCAATTAAAATTATGGCTTCCGTATCCTTGATGTTGTTTTATATTTTTTTTGGTCAGTTGTGCATTAATTCATACATTTTTATACTCCGAATTCTTTCACTGTTTAGCAAAATTCCCATTTAGTAGACAGAAATTTGTATCTAATGAACATATGGTGTGTTGTGCAGAAAGAACATTAATTTCCTTTTAATTTACTCTCAGCTGCTCCTGGTGAAATGTCCAGAAGGCTTTATATCCAGGTAACTGTCGCTTTCATCTACATAGGGTACTGCTCTTATTCATAGTCATACTTTATGTTATAAAAAAAGCTAGTTGCATTCAATGTCATCTAGTGAGCCATCTGGCAATTAACTGAAGATTGTGTAACTTAGAAGTAAAATTGTCTTTACACAACTCTTAAGTTACATACATGGGTAGGCACAGAAATTACTATTATATATGCAACTACAGTGGGAGAACAACTTCAGGTAATAGTTGAGTACATAATATGCAAGACAAATCCTGTCACTAAGGCAAGATGTAACTGAAGTACAGGTGTGTTTCTCTCCTTCCCTAAATATTTTAACTTTTCATTAGAGCACTTGAAACTTTATTATATTGCTGAAAACAAACAAATAATTTATTTTTATGAGAGATTCAGGACAAAATTATGCTGTATTCACATTTTGCAGGATCTTTGCAATTTAATACGCTTCGAAGAATGTGTCCTTATCCTGCAGCACTAGATTGTTTTAGTAACAAATTATTTTTACAAATGAAGCTGTAATGGAAAAGAAGAGATGATGACCTTAATTTTTCATGGAGTTTCACATATACTTAAGCTCTGGATGTTACAAGTATCGCCTGTGTTTAAACATAAGTACTTGTAAGATCTAAAGGAAGAGCCCTGCAACTGAAAAATGGAAAAAGTTTCTTTTGAATGAATTCAGTCACGTGATAAGTGTTGAAACTGTTCAACAGGATGTAAAAAATTCTGGGTTAACATGGAAACTCTTAATTCTGGGCCCTTTCTCTGAAAAGAGACTGCTTTAATCTTCAATAGAGACTGTTTTCTTTGCTGATTATATTTCTTTACAGCAATTTTTAAGGACCAGTTTTCTATTACTGTTGAAAGCATATTTGAAACAACAAGTCATAAAAATTACTACATCACTTCGCAATCACACCATAATAATTATCACTATTGTGGTTAAATTCTTACAAGTTTGTAGGCACTTTTTAAACTCTTTTTTTTGAGATCATATATTGTCATTCAGCTTTTAGATGCAGTGCATCTTTGTAATGTGCTTCATAATAATTCCACATAAAAATTCACTTTTTTTTTTTTATGACCAAAATCAGGAATTAAAAGTTGTTGCAGTAATTCTTCTGGTTTTTTTCTCATAACAGAAACTTTCAATATTTACAAACTACACTTTTCATAAACAGAAATTCAATTCTATCTTAACTAGATGATGAATTCTTTAGTGACATTCCAGAACTAGTTTTAAATCACGGTTTTGTTTCCTATTCTAAGTGAACATTGTGAAAGAACAACTCCTGTTTAAAGAGAAGTAATCCGCAAATGACAAATCAGGGAGTTAAAGTAGGTGACATAACTTAAATTTTGGAGACTTAAAAGTAATCTCAGTATTGTTTCTGAAACGCCTTTATTACAATGAAGGGATATTACAAAGGGATCGGGATAGAGAAGACTGATAGGAGGATTAACTCATGAAAATCTCAACACATCTTTCATCAGAAACATAACCAAAGTTATGATAAAGCTAAAGGAAGGAATACATCTGTTACTATCATCTTCACCATTTGAAATATGTTGTATTCAATCTGACCTAAATCGCACAAAAAGGAAAGGTAAAGACCATTTTAGGCATACACATCAACATATACAGATACTTCTAATTCGCTGCTTTTGTTTCTTTTAGTTATTTTCCAGTGCAAATGGCAAATTGGAAGGCAGAAAGGCCAAGTGTATGGATAGCAATTAGAATTACTATTCATTGAGGGTTTCTGAATGACAGAACTATAGTCACATTTCAGTAACAAAGTTCAGCAATAAATAATGAACGTGCCATTTTCCTGTGCCTAAACAATTGATTTTTTTTTTTTCTCTATTATTATGGAAGCCGTAAAGTTTATCATATTTCTGTGGCACCTCAGCTATAAAGACCGATTGCTCCATATTCCTGAGTAATAACCACACACATTTAGCATGAAAAATTCAGACTGCTCCAAAACCACAAGTCTCAGTTGTCATAGGAGGGTATAAGCTAAGAACTCTTAAAACTAGACTTTCTTTTAGCTTTGTGGGCAGGTACAGGTCATAATAACCACAAGAACTTTGCCATGACAGTAGGAGACAGGTCTACATACAGGAGATATGCATTTAATACACACGCACAAGCACAAGACTCGTTATTAAACAAAAGTATCCTGAGATTACGCTTATGTTGTGCTAATTCTCTTTTCTTTTTATAAATCTGCATTTTGAAATCACAAATTTGAAAGCTCTTTGGAAGAAAGTAAGAGGCAGAGTCTAGTGATAAGTGCCTTCTTTATATCATGCAAGTTGATTAAAAATTGTTGAAAGCTTTTCTGGTCAATTACATTGCACAAATTTGTGAAGAATTTGGACTTGTTTATGAACTGGGTTTGAGACTGGCCTCTGCAGAGTATTACAAGAGGACAGTAAGCTCAGTCAAGGCAAAAAGCTGACAACGGATAGACAAATTTGTTAGGAGAGCACACAAAAATATAAAGAAATTAATCTTATACCAGTGTACAGCATGTACTCCCTTTTCTCTCACTGCTTAAGATCCTTTTGACCTCAGCACCTTATGAAAGTAGACATCTGAGCAGAGAGGAGATTTTGTTGTTGCCTTCTCTAAAAGAAAACATGCAGTAGCACTGGTGTTTTAATTAAATCCACGAGAGAGAGAATCGTAAATTTGAAGCATAAGCTCATACAGAATCTGTTACAAAGTTACAAATGCTACCGAATCACCCAGCTTTATATATGGGCCCGATTCTTCTCTCAGTTTTGTTGTTTTTACTTCTGAGTAACATATCTGATGGCAGGATATGTCCATCCATCAACTGCCTCAGTCAGAGAGGAGTGTCCTATCAATATTTTAATTTACATACTTTACAGCTAAAGAAGGATACATTTATTTTTATTTCATTATATCTCGTAGGAACTGTCAGACTCTAGAAACAGTGACTTAGACTTTTAAAAAATCTGATAATGAGAAAGGCCTTATTCCAGAGTTGGCCCGGTTTTCTCATTGTCACTGAAACTTCTCTGATTTGTTCCTCAGAATGAGAAATTTGTTCTTCATGTGTTGGTTGTAAACCATGCTAAATACCCCTTAGAGACCACACTGGTGAAATTTCCCTTATGTCCAGTCATTCCATAACTTCTTACCATATGATACGTTCTCCAAATCTCTTCTTAGTAAAAGTCTGTATAGTTGGGGTTCTTAGTCACTTCTTCTCACTTACTTTCTCACTCAGGCTGAAATCACAGTACAAGTTTTTGTTTCCAAATCAGTTTTATTTGGAGGATGAAATACAGAACAGAACAGAGCTGAATAGTCTTTTTAATCTTATAATTACTTCAAAACCTCGGTGTTTTTTTTTATCACCTATAATGTGACCTGAACTTTCTGCGATAAGCAATTTTACTATAATGAAAGAATAGATTAACAAGATTTGAACTTATATTACATTTGCCATGGGAAGGTTTCATTCCCCTTAGTATCTTGTAATACTTTTTTATAATTCACAAAAGTTATTATTCAAAGAACTACATGTTTTTGCAGATTTTGTGCTCTTCTACTTCACTATTTTTTTTTTTCCAGTTAAAAGTCACATGCAATTTTTCTGCATGGTATCCTTTGCAACGACCAGTATTTAAGCAAAATGATCCATAAGAGCGCATTTTCTGCTTTAAAGGAGTGTTGATATGCATGCATTTGATAAAGTAGATTGCATGATCTCTCAGTAACCTCTTAGACTGTTAACTCCTCCCACACACACAATTTCCTTATCAGTAGAAAAGTGTGTGAGAGTGAAAGGAAGTAATTTAATCTGAAGAGGCTTACTTTTTTTATTATTATTATCATGAAGTATCTAAGCAGGGATACCAAAACACTGGACTCAGATTTCAGCATTATATAGCTCTCATAAGATTTCCTTTTGCTTTGTGTCATGTTTCTATTAATGATTTTGAAAGAAAAGCCACTCTTTAAATCTCATGTCCTGGAAGTAGTTTGGCAAATAGCCACAGGAGTTAAATATGAATCCTCTCATTTCTCAACTTCCATTTCCATGCTGTGCAGGACAATTGTACTTCTATGTCACCAGGTATTTTTCTTTTCTAAAGTAGAATAGGTGTCAATAAAATTTTAATGTGGGCCTTTACTATGGAAAAGCTTTTCATTGGATCTAAGGTAGTGATTTCTGGATAAAGGAAGATCAAAAGTTTTGGAAGAACATTTGTGCATTCTCCTATGAAAATTTTCTTTGTTATGACTATTTTAATACAGATTAATAAAGAATCATGAGAACTGACAACAAGATGTAGCTTTTTTTTAATTATCACTTTGCAAAAATTCTTTTCGTCAAGGAAATTTCAGTTGATTTCAGTGTAAAGGTTCTGACTTTCATTTAAAGGAAGAGGTGGCATCTCCTCTGCAGTTAATAGGTTGCTTAGTTCTGAGAAAAATTTTTTCAAGTATTCCTCCGTAATTCCATTCTGGTTTTAATACAATGTTGTTTTGCACTGAGGTCTTTTAAAATGTGTTAACCATCTGGTGACAGATATGTGCAAACGTATTATCAGCTGAAGTTGCTATAGCTTTTGACAAAGCGAGCCGTGTAGCTATTGAGGGTGAGACAGCAAAGTAAAGTTACTAAGCCTGAGAATAACAAAAAACCCAGGGGAGGTAGGATGTCCATTTAATTATACAAAATAGGCCAGTTTAGTAGAGAAGCTGTTTCTAGTAAAGTGAGGGCTCAAGACTATCAGAGGTGGATTTGAGATAGACCATCCCAGTGATATTCTCTAGCCCCAAGCTGTTGGATAAAACTAGGAAAGCCAAATCAAACTCAGAAAAACCTCTCCTCACATATTTCCACAGACTTTTTATGCAAATTTTCACTTGCTCTTGAGCATGCTGTGAATTTCACTGGTGATGTTTTTCTTAGTTACAAAGAGGTGTATTTTATACATTGCCTTCAATGCCTTTAGAGACACCCTTTCATTGAGAAAAATTACTGCTGCACACAATCAGTAGCCGAATTATGAAGGAAAGTCCATTTTGAAATACACGAAGTTAAGATTTCTGTCTTTTTGCGCAAGATCTTTGTGCGTGGAAAATAAGGAGGATCCATAACGGTTTAAGGCAATGATGATTCAGTTGAAATTAACAAAAGATTCCCAGTGTTCTTTTTGTTAGTGTCTTCCTCTTCTCCAGAAAGCTAAAATATTTTTTAAAATTTGTCTTCATCTAATGTCTGACATAAGAACAGTATATAAGAAAATGACTTTTTGAGACTAATATCATGTTCATTTTTTAACTCTCAGGCTTCTCCTTCCCTAATTCTAGTTCTTTCTTAGGTCATCTTGAAAAAAAAAAAAATTGATATATATTCTTAGATATGTG
>JAOXNV010024941.1:0-12945 GCA_028565915.1 Momotus momota
CACTTTGGTCACAACAACCCCCGGCAGCGCTACAGGCTTGGGGCAGTGGCTGGAGAGCTGCCTGGTGGAAAAGGACCTGGGGATGTTGGTTGCCAGCCGGTTGAAGATGAGCCAGCAGGGTGCCCAGGTGGCCAAGCAGGCCGACGGCATCCTGGCCTGGATCAGAAATGGTGTGACCAGCAGGAGTTAGGGAGGTGATTGTGCCCCTGTACTCGGCACTGGTGAGACCGCCCCTTGAGTCCTGTGTCCAGTTTTGGTCACTACAGGATAGGAAGGACATTGAGGTGCTGGAGTGGGTCCAGAGAAGGGCAACGAGGCTGCTGAGAGGTCTAGAAAACATGCCTTGTGGAGAGAGGCTGAGGGAACTGGGGTTGTTTAGTCTGGAGAAGAAGAGACTGAGAGGAGACCTCCTCGCTCTCTACAACTACCTGAAAGGAGGTTGCAGTGAGGCTGGTGCTGGTCTCTTTTCCCAAATTCCTAATGATAGGACAAGAGGAAATGGCCTCCAGTTGTGCCAGGGGAGGTTTCGATTGGATCTTAGGAAGAAATTCTTTGCTGAGAGAGTGGTTAGGCCCTGGAACAGGCTGCCCAGGGAGGTGGTGGAGTCACCATCCCTGGAGGGGTTTAAAAAACAAGTAGGTGTAGCACTTGAGGATGTGGTCTAGGGGTTAGGGATGGTGGGATGAAGGTTGGACTGGATGATCCTGGGGGTCCTTTCCAACCATCGTGATTCTATGATTCTTAGGGGTTAGATCCCGTGAAGCTCCGTAGTTAACACGAATTAATTCGGCTGCCAAAACTCAACGCTTGAAAAAAGCAGCGGTGCCCGAGACTAAAAAACGCCCGTGACTCGTAACAGATGAATCTCACCGCTATTCCCAAGGTTTTTCCCGATTCCTACCCTTCTCATTTTCTCAAAAGTAGGGGTTTGGCGGTTGAATTCAGAGCTCGCCAGAGCGGCGCCGTGTTCCAAACCACCCGAGGGCGGTCGAGACGACTCCGACGCACCCTCCGGAGGGCGACGGGAGAGCTGCTCCAAAGTCTCGGGAGCCAACGGTTCCCCTTAGTTGAAGTAGAAAATATCGAGCGGAGCGTGGAAGGGGCTCGCCTTGGCGAGGTGGCTGGGTTAATATGTACATTTATTAGCTCAGACAAACAGTTCTCTTACGCCGGGGGAAAAGAGGGAAAACTCAATTTAGGCACTGGCTGCATCATCCTTCATCGGAACTGCATAAACAAGCTGCCGCTGAATTCGCTCCGACCGCTAAATAATTGCGGCTTTTGAAAGAACAGGATTTTTTTATTATTTTTTTTCTTGTTCCCCCCCCTGCCCCGCTGCCCGAGGGAGATGTTCGACACAAGCGCCGAGTTCTTTTTTCATAAGTATATTTAGATGTATAGTTCCGGAGTTAACGGAAAATTACTCGTGTTCTTCATGTAATTCCATTTTTTTTTTTTTTTTTTGTTATTGCGGAATCCGACCGCAGAACACGGGCCTGGGTTCTGGAGAAGCCGCCGAAGTGGCGGAGTTCTCCGGTGCCGAATTATTTTAGTTTTGAAGAAGGCTCAGGGGAGACCTTCTGGCTCTCCACAACTCCCTGAAATTTGGGAACATGGAGCCGGGACGTGGTTGAGCTCTTCTGCCAAGGGACAAGCAACAGGGCAAGAGGAAGTGGCCTCAAGTTGCCCCAGGGGAGGTTTAGGTTGGACAGGAGGAGAAATGTCTTCTCCAAAAGGGTTGTGAAGGGCTGTCGCAGGCCCTCGATGGGGCTGGAGTCCCCCTGATCCCTGGAGGGGTTTCCAAGGTGTGGAGCTGTGGTGCTGAGGGCCAGGGGTTAGTGGTGCCCTGGCAGGGTTGGGGCAACGCTTGGACTCCATGATCTTGACGGCCTCTTCCAACCAAAACCGTTCTCTGCTTTCTCTTTTCTGCTCCTTCTTTTGTGAGCGTCAATGCTCTAACAATTATTCTCCGCTGCTAAAATGCTAAAAGAACTTTTCTTTTGCAAAGAAACCCTTTCTTTGGTGGCCGGCAGCTGCCTGAGGGGCGAGAAGACGTGATCTTTGAGCCCTGGGCTGGAGCTGGAGGCTGCGGCGGTGGCCCCGGAGTGAAGCATTACGCAAATGGCGGCATCCCGCTGTCGAGGCCAAGCTCGTGTGTCGCAGGGAGGTTAGGAGAAGCAGCTGGAAGACGCAGTTAGGGAATAATTATCAAGACAGTGGGATCTGAGTGAGGGCAGAGTCATGGAAACCACCGGCGGATGAAATTTGAAGAGGAGGAGCGCGGCCGACGGCGCTGGGAATCGCCGACAAGATCTGCGGGCTAGAAATAACTTCCACCTTTGCTTTTCAGTCAACTCCCAAGATTTTGATGATTCCCCCACTATCTTTCCTCCTCCTCCTCCTCTGCTCGACACGTAACTTGTTTATCATAAACCGGTTTTCTTTTTTTTTTCCCTGACCTCCCCCATTCAGAGCGTCGGCAGAGAAGGAGCGGAAAGAAAAGCGACGCTGGTTGGGTAAAGAGTTTGAAGCGAAAGCCGCTCCACACCGAGGATTTCTCAGGTGGTTTCAGCACCCTCAGCATCCAAATTTCTTTCTTCTGTGAGCTCTCGGTTGACGATGCCGTGTTGGTTGATCTTATAATCCGGATTGATACCTGAATTTGGCCGCGGGGGCCAAATCGGAGACGGCCTTGCCTCCTGGGATAGATTTTTTCCTGTGACGTTGTCACAGGCAGCTGAGACGATCCCATCTGTTAAAAAACGGTGGTTTTATTAAAAAAAAATCCAGCAATTTAGACTTTTTTTCCCCTGAAAAATGCAAAATTAAATAGTTTGCTTAGAAACCCGTATTTTAACGGCGAGTTTTTTTTTGCGAATGAAACGGATGTGTCGAGTTAGTGAGGAAATGAAAAAAGGTTTATACACCATAATTTGTATAATTGTTGTTTTATTATAATGTTTCTGTGTCTGTGTGATACTTTGAACGGGTCAAAGGCTTTCCTAGATGTACAAGTTGACTTGTCGGCGCCTTGCGTTGACGTTTCCACGTTGGCTCTTTGTATTGACTGTCAAATCCAAAGAGATTTAGCCCTTTTTTTCCCCCAGCAAGGGTCTGGATTTTTGGGTTATTTCTTCAACTCGACAACTAGATCCATAAAACCATTTTCTGAAGAAAAAGGAAGTGGTTTTAACGTGGGTGGCCTGGAGAACGTGCGGGTGTAAGGTTAGAACTGGCCGTTCTCCTCATCCTTTAAACTCTAGTAGTTAAAATACGCCGCAGGTCAGCAGTGATGGGACATCTCCGTGATCCTGCATCCAAATGTTTTGTGATTTATTTATTTTTTTTTTTTGTAGCAGTATGAGGTGAGAACGGCTCCGCCTCTCCGGCCTTCCCTGTGGTTTTACTGGGGGATGTTTAGTGGGTTTTGTCCCAGAGACATTTCTTTGGTAGGTTCTGTTGAGAGAACCAATTGTCTCTATTTGACTTTTTTAGCAGGGCCAGCTCAGGTCAAGGAAACCTGGCAGTGCAGGGTTGGTGGTTGGATCTTGAGGGTCTCTTCCAACCGGAACAACTCACTAAAGAATTCAAAATAGGTGCAACGGTAGATTCGTAGAATCGTTCTGGTTGGAAGCGACGGGGATATCCAGGTTCCTCCATCTCCCAGTAAGCTTCTAGTCATTCCTGGTGGAAACTCCAGAGACCTGTGGCAACGAGATCATCTTTCAGGTCCCTTCCAACCCACCCCATTCTGTGACTGAATGGTTATGGTTTGGCTAGCTCCTGAAATCCGAAAATATTCCGAGGAGGTCGTCTGAGCCAGCTCCGACCGCGGCGCCGTGGTTTTACACAACCAGGATACCCACCGAGATCAGCGGGAGCCTTGTTTGTATCAGACCTGCGAGGTTGGACTCTTTTCTCTTCAAAAGAGAGGGATAAAAATTCTGAGCAGCTTATATTTGTGTGCGATAAGAGCGTCTTTGTGAGGGGCTCGTGGATAAAAGCTCTTGCTTTCAGAGGAAAGCACGATTTCGCGCCGTCTCTTTTTCTTTTTTTTTTTCCCCCTCCTGCTTTTTCTGTTTCCCAATCCTCCTTCACACACCAACCTCTTTGCATTTGCCTCTGGCCCCCGGAAAGTTCTTCTTAAAAGCGGAGATGATATTTATTCAGCGTTTGTAGTTAAGTCTGCTTTGTGCCTTTGTTGCGCCGCATTATCTTCAAACGCATCGTCGAAGCCAACGTTGAAAGTCTCTTTGGCTCTCTTCTCCTTTATTTATTATTTATTTTTTTTTTCCATGTGAAGCACCAGCCTGTTAACTTGACTTTGTCTGCGTTCAAAACAAAAATGAAACCCAGTAGGAGAAAGAACAGTTCAGCTGAGGAGAGAAGGAGGAGCAAGCGGAGCGCTGGTGGAGCCTCCATCCCTCGGAGGGGCTTCCAAGGCGTGGAGCTGCGGCGCTGGGGGACGGGGGTTGGTGGTGCCCTGGCAGGGCTGGGGGAATGGTTGGACTCCAGGATCTTGGAAGTCTCTTCCAGCAAAATTAATTCTATGATCTTATGGTTCTAAATAACTGGATCGTGGCTGGAGAAGCAAGAATACCAGTTGCCTCGGGCAATGGGTATTTTCGGCTTCCGATTTAGATGAGATGTTCCTGTCTTTAGCGTATTAGATGTAGAAAAGGGGAGGAGTTCTGCAGATTTCCCCTTAGGGAGCAGTATTTTGTCCTTTTCCTTTTGAGACAAGTGCTTGCCGTGGTATCTGGGCTTAGAAAGTGCCTGGATGTCGACGACAGCGCTGGAAAAGTTCATCAAGAAACCCTTCATTTGACTGACGCTTCGTCTTTGCTTCGAGGATCCCAACCTTTTATTTTTATAACAAAATTAAACCTCATTAGCAAGTCCTTAACCTTTAGAGGAAAAGATAATTATTTTTTTTTCCCAGAAGCTCGCATTCATAAGGTCATATTTATCGTTTGTGGATTTGTTAGACCTGCAAAGCCACTTTTGTGCTGACAGAGATGCAGAAAAACCCTTTTCCGAAGCGACTTTTTGTTTTTTTTCGTTACGTTGAGCCTGACAGAGCCGAGCGCTCGGCAGCTCTTTCTCCCCGGTGCGTCTCACACCTTGGAAAGGGTTCTTTATTTTTCTTCTTTTTTCATTTTTTTCCTGCTGGAAAAATTTGTTGCTGCCTTAGCGGCAGAGAACGCAGGGAGGTGTAACCACTGCGTCCCGGCCCCGGTTTTGTTTGTCGCTGCCGCGGCGAGTTGGGTTTTCGTTTGGGGTTGTTGTTGCGTGGAATGAAAGCAGGAGAAAAACACCAGCCTGGCCCTGAGATATCTAGAGAGAATGGAAAGAAAAAAATAAAGAAGCTTTCTGCTGGCTGAAATTGTCGTAGGTTGCCCAAAATAAATCCAGTAGGTACCGTGTTCGTCTCACCGTACCCGGCGCCGGCTTTTCCTCTGTGTCGGAATGGGTTTCCTGCAGGTCCCGGTCGATATTTGCCCACGTCTCACATAATTTAGGATGTTACTGATGATGCTTGATGCCCGCATTTAAATACGGGAATCCTATTTTTTAGTTTCAACCCATCCCTCCTTGTCCCGTCCCAACAGGCCCTGCTCCAAAGTCCGTCCCCGTCTTTCTCACAGGCCCCTGGAAGGCCCCTAGAAGGTCTCCCTGGAGCCTTCTCTTCTCCAGGCTGCCCAAGCCCAACTCTCCCAGCAGAGGATTCCAGCCTTGGATCATCACCTTGACTCCTCTGGCCCCGCTCCAGCAGGTCCGTGTCCATTTTAGGCCTGGATAATAGGCAGTAAGAGATGGACTGAAGCATTTTTATGAACAATCCACCTCTGAACCAAACACTTTGGCTTTTCCAGCGCTCAAGTTGAAAGGGCCGTCTTGCCTGGCAAGATTTGATGCTAATAAAGAAACAAATCCCAACAGGATGGGAATTCTCGCTCCTCAGATTCCCATTTGAGTCTGAGACTGATCAGGGAGAGATTTCAAGCTCCTCAGCCTGGCTTTGTTGAATCTTTTCCTCCCCTGATTTTTTTTTTTTTCCATCACAATACTGACAGTTGCCGCTTTGTCCCTCTCGTGACTAAAAAAATTACGGATGGACGTTGCTTCTTGGGTTTGAAACTCAAAATCCTTTGGAGGCTGGGTGGGGGGAGGTGCTCAGAGAGCTCTGGATACCTTGTGGAAGGAGCTGGAGGATGAAAACACCACCTCAATTACAAACCCTCTCTTCTGTGGTTTGTCATTTCAGAGCATATTTTGTTCCTTCCTTTGTTGGATTTTGCCTGGGATTTAATCGATACTTGGGGGTGTCTTGACTTATATTTCTCGGCAGTAAATCTTTTTTTATTTTGGGTTTGTGGGACTTTTTCAGCTTTTTTTTTGTTTTTTTTTTAAAAAAAACTAATTCTATAAATGAGACGTTGTTCTCCATGTCGTGGAGGGAGAGCTTGGGGGTGCGAGGGCTTTGCCCTGACTCGTACGATGGCCCGAGGTTTATTCTGCTGGAAAGCAAAAGAAAGAGCAATTCATATAAAAAAATTGGTGAGGTGAGAGGCGAATATCCCTGTTTGGGGTTGTACGTGCGCGGAGCCAACTGGGATCATGCCGGTGATTTCCTGGGTCAGGCAGAATCGTTGCAAATCCCCTTTTAATGGGCCGAGCGGAGAGTGTTGACAGAACCACGCAATGCTCTTAAAAACGATAGATTTCCAACGTTGGGAAAGGCATCTTCTCGCCACATCCGTAGTTGGTTTTATTGAAAGCGGTTTAAATTCCCCTGCCTGCGGCAGTTTGGAATTACAGAGACGGGCTGCAGAAATTTCCATTTTAATTGAGGCAGAAGACAAAATAGGGCCCGGCGCGGCCGGTTGGGAGGACGAATAAATAAGATCCCTATCAGCTCGGAGAAAAGAAGCGGCCGGTCGTTTTTCACCGCCTCCTACGCTCGTGTTTTCCTCCCGGTGCGACGCTGGCCTTGTTTGGTTTGCTGGCGACAACTCTGGTCTCCCCGCCATTGAGCCAAGCGGGTGAAAACATCGTAAGGCGACGAATATTCCTTCCAAAAACCACCACCGGGAACCCGGCCGAAGGTCAAGGGATGGGTCCAAAGTTGGTTTTGTAAGCGGGGAGCTCCGAGTAGCTCCTTGTGCTTTTTGTGCCGTTGAGTAAATGGTGAAATTCGGTTTCTGAAGATGTTGGGTCTAGCAAAAGCTGCCCTGATCGTTAGGGTTGGATTTACGTTGGGCTTGGTTTGGATCCTGAGATTGTCGGGAAAGAAGAGCAAGGAACGGAGTAAAAACTGCCCTGTAGAAACTTTGCTGGTTCGTGGAATTCGGGCGGTGAACGTGAGCAGCTCCAGGGGTCGCTTCCGAAAGTCTGAAATATTTACTGGCAACTTAAT
This sequence comes from Momotus momota, assembly GCA_028565915.1. NCBI lineage: Eukaryota > Metazoa > Chordata > Aves > Coraciiformes > Momotidae > Momotus > Momotus momota. Next base: position 7,421 of record JAOXNV010024941.1, read on the forward strand.
CCCTTCATTTTAGGAGGTAAACGAAGGTGGGAAAAACATGGAGGGTGCCTGCGTCTCTGACACTAAAGCAAAGCAACCAAATGCACGTGTGAAAATCTCTGGAAGGTGAGGTTTCCGTCGCTTTTTTTTCCGCAGTGTCTTTATTTGTATTCTAAAAAAATTAGTCTCCCGGAGCGAGCAGACAAATTGTGCCTTGGTGAGACTTCTCCATTCCTCGTTCTGCTCCATTTCCGCTCCGCTCCTTGCCTCAAGAAAATCAATTTCTCCGTTCTCAACAAGGCAGAGCCAGAGCATCTCGTGCCTGAGAGTGGACCCGGGGCTCTGAGCGACCCGCTCCAGTTGCAGGTCCCTGCTCCCCGTAGAAGGTTCTGCTGCTGCCCAGTGGGATCTGGACAGGCTGGAGAGCTGGGCAAAGGGGACCCTCACCAGGACGGATTAGGTGTTGTCCTGCTGGAAGCAGCTCCATGGAGAAGGACCTTGGTGTCCTAGTGGATAGGTAGTTCTCCAGGGGACAGCAATGGGCCCTGGTGGCCAAGAGGCCAATGGGCTCCTGGGGAGCACTAAGAAAAGTGTGTCCAGCAGGTTGAGGGAGGTTCTCCTCCCCCTTTACTCTGCCCTGGGGAGACCACACCTGGAATACTGGATCCAGTTCGGGCCTCCCCAATTCAGGAGACTCAGGGAGAGAGTCCAAGGGAGGCTCCGAGGATGATGAAGGGCCTGGAACATCCCTCCTGTGAGGAAAGGGTGAGAGCCATGGGGCTCTGTAGTCTGGAGAAGAGAAGCCTGAGAGGGGATCTGATTCATGTCTAGAAATCTCTGAGGGGGAGGGGGTCAAGTGGAAGGGGCCTGGATCTTGTCAGTGGTGCCCTGGGATAGGACAAGGAATACCGGGGACAAGCTGGAACCTGGGAGGTTCCACCTCAACAGGAGGAGAAACTTCTTTGCTGGGAGGGTGACAGAGCCTGGCCCAGGCTGCCCAGAGAGGTGGTGGAGTCTCCTTCTCTGGAGACTTTCCAACCCCCCCTGGATCTGTTGCTGCGTGGCCTGCCCTGGGTGATCCTGCTCTGGCAGGGGGGTTGGACTCGCTGATCCCCAGAGGTGCCTTCCAACCCCTACGTTCCTGTGACTCTCGGATTCCGCTCCTGCCCACTGCTGTGGAAATAAAGACAAACCCGTTTTCTAAATCGCAAAAATCCTTCTCAGGCCGAAGCAGAGAACGATCCGGACGCCCCGGAGGAACTGACGCAAAGCGTCAGCGGTGTACGGCACGGCTCAACTCCTCTGTCCCCGGAGGAGGAGGAAACGAGGCGACCAGAACTTGTCTTGTCACTATGGATGAAAGCACGAAGGTGTTGACCGTCCATCCCCTGCCACGTGGCTCCCTGGCACAGCCGGCGCCTTTCCCGGGCCGCTCTGGCGAAGGAAAGGAGCGGATGAACGAAGGCTGGAGAAGCTGGCAGATAATTTCCACCATGTGTGGATTCCTTCTGGCCGCCCTAGAAACGCCTCGAGCTTGCTCTTCGGGCTCAGCGGGAGCACTGTATTAAAAAACAATAAATAAATTGGCAATCCTCGAGGTTTTGCTTCTAATCCACCCATGCAGATTAGTTTTCCCTCTTCCAGAAAAAAGCCTGTGAGAGGAGGAAAGGGAAAAAAAAAAAAAAATCGTGTCCTACATATTTATCTTGAAAGGATTACGGGGAAAAAAAATAATAACAATTTTGCTCCTTTTAAAGCCCTGAGTTCTGACCTTCCTTGTCTTTGATCTAAGCAGCTCGTCCGGGGGGAATTTAATTTTTGTGATGCGGTTTCGCAATTTGGCTTCCCGCTGAAACACGACCCGGTCTCCAGCAGGATGGTGCTAATTAACATCTCCTCCGACAGCTTTTTTTATTTAATTTCATTTTTCCCTCCGGTTAACCCCCAAATCCGACGGCGGTTGGCCCAAGCTCCCGAAGGAGCCGTTGTTCTCAGCTTTGTTTAATCCCGGCGAGTCGGTCACCGCCTTGCGAACGGAGTCGCCTCCAGCGTTCGGCGCCGTGACGTCTCCAGCTGCCCCCCAAAATACCCCGCTCGGTCCCGTTGTCGCGATTACGGTGCCGAGGCAGCCGGTTCTTTCTGGAATTCTTCTCTTTTGGGCTTTTCGCATCCAATTTCAAAACGTTTTCCGGCCTCACTGGGAGCCGAGCTCCTGGTTGCAAACGTTTTCTTTTGGGAAAGTTGGAAAAGCAAGGCGAGGGTGTCCCCAGGAGTTCGGTTCCTTGAGGAACTTCAGGCTTTTATCGATACTTTTATTATTTTACGTTTCCCTTTCTTCTCACCTCATCTTTACCGACCAGGAGTTTTTGGGGTTAGGACAACCCGGGTGGGAACCCACAGCTCCAAAAAAAAGGGGAGTCAGGTTGAGTTTGGGGTTGAATTTTGGTTTAAGCTGCTGCCGTATTTATTATTTTTATTATCCCGTTGCCGTGTAGTAGAGAACTCCTTTCTCTTCCGAATAAAACGATTTTCCGTGGTTGATTTTAATTTTCCTGATTTGTGGCTTTTCTTTTTCCTTTCCGTTTCTTTTTGGACTTTCGAGACAAGACGCCTCTTCTTCTCGTGGCTTCTTTGCGCTTCCGCAGCGGGGTTAATTTTATCGAAGGACTGTTTGGCCAGATAATCTACTTTCTGATGCAGGTCCTGCTGTGAGTAATACCGGGATCTTCTCTGGGGGCAAAAGCTCCTTTAAAAGATACCAATTCTGCTTTGGCCGTGGCTTTAAATCTTCTATCTGTTATTTTTCTTCCGGTGAAGGATTTGTCCGAAAGTCACAGTACAAGGGAAAGATTTGTTAATGCGCGGAATTAAATTACGATGTGTCCCCAAGGAGAGGTGTCTTTTCGCATCTGCCTTGATAAAGGAATGAGTTGAAAGAAATATTTCTAGAGCCAAATGTAATTGTTTGGTGATATGTCCCGGAGAACACAGAAGTTGACGCAAAGATCTAACGGAAGTCGGATGAAGCGGTTAAAGATACGATGCCTGGGCTCTAGTTTTTCATCCGTTAAATGATTCTTTTCCTTCCTTTGAGAAGTTGCGTCTGAAAAAGGAGGAGGAATTACTTGAGCAAAGGTGCTGGAAAAGTTTTTGAAAACCTGAGGGAGCTTCAGGTTTAGGATTAAACGGAGACAGACAGTTGGACAAGAGCGCAACCTGATGCGCTCTCTGCGTGGTGGGTCGTGGAGTCAGAGCAAATGGGGATTGGAGGTTTCGTGGAACCCTGGACTGGATTGAGTGGGAGGGCACCTTTCAAGGCTGTCTGGTCCAACTCTCCTGCAGGGAGCAGGGACATCTGCAACTCTAGAGCAGGTTGCTCTGAGCCCCATCCAACCTCCCCTGCGATGGGACCAGGGATGGGGCAGCAACCACCTCTCAGAGAAACCTCTTCCAGGCTCTCACCACCCTCAGCAGCAACAATTTCTCCCTTCTCTCCAGGCTAAATCTCCCTCTTGGAGTTTCAACCCATCCCTCCTTGTCCTGTCCCACCAGGCCCTGCTCCAAAGTCCATCCCCATCTTTCTGCCAGGCCCCTTGAAGCCCTGAAAGGCCCCCAGAAGGTCTCCCTGGAGCCTTCTCTCCTCCAGGCTGCCCAAGCCCAACTCTCCCAGCCTGGCCCTCTCTCCAACTTCTCCCCCTCAGCCCCCCCCAAGTCCTTCTCCGCAGGGCTCTCTCCAGCCCTTCATCCCCAGCCTGGGCTGACCCCGGGGGTTGCCCCGAGCCAGGGGCAGGACCTTGCCCTCGCCCTGGTTGCCCCTCATGAGGTTGACACGGACCGACTTCTCCTAGAAGCGCTGAACGCTGGTTCACACCAAGCTTGTGTCGCAGCGCTAATAACATCAGTCTGCAGAGTTTTAATTAAAAGATCCTCCCATAATTACATGGAATTCATTAGTCTTGTGCCGGCCTTTCCGTTGCCATGGGATGGGAACTCCTCCCAGATCAGACGGCGTTCCCCGCTCCTCCGGCGTCCGGGCACACACCGAGGCGTCCGTACACCGAGGAGCTGTGGGGGAAACAAGCCCCCATCGAGGCGGGAAAAGCCAAACCACGCGGCGACCCGATTGCCACCGTCTGCGAAATGCTCCAGCGGAGCATTTTAATTAAACAATTTAATTAGAGCGAAATGAAAACAATAAAAAATTAGCTTCCTGCCGTTTGGGGCGAAAGCTGCTTAAGAGGTTTGATTTATTTTCCTTTCTTCTCAGGTAAACATCTTCATCCATCACCGGTATAAATAAAAAATATGCTCTTCTACCTTGATCCTTCCCCAGAAAGGAACAGCAGCCGCACTTTGGTATTTTCCCTCGTCATAATTCTGAGGCACCAAAGTTTTCCTCTCGCCCTCGAAGCAGAAAAAGCTCTGCTGGAGCCAGGACCTCTGGAAGGACAACTCCTTCTTTCCCTGCTCTGAATCCCACCTTTCGTTTCTTCTCCGTTTCCCACACGAGGCCTCCAAAACCAGCCCAAAGATGAGGAACGACAGATGGCACCAAACCCCGAGATGAAGTGGGTCGCTATTCCCTGGGTGATCCGACCTCCAAGTGTTTCCCCGGAGCTGGTTGGATTCTCCTCCTGTATCAAGGGACTTCCCATCCCACTTTTTAGAGGTTCAAAATTCGTCATCGCCCGCCCTGGGAACAGCAAAAAGCCAAGGAAAAGGGGAACGTGCCCCGTGGTGAAACCGCTGGGAAAATAAATTCAGATTTAAAGTAGAGAAAAGCAGGATTGGGGTTGTTTTCCCATAAAAACCAGACCTGGGATCCTTCGGCTGTTTCCCAGCACTGCCAGCTGCTGGATTCCAGCAAGTCTTTCCCGTGGAGTGAGTCATCAAGGCTAAACTCTTCCATCTCCAGTCAAAAAATTGGATCGACTCAGGAGCGCTCGGGCTTTTTATGCAGCCGAAACGGGACTCAAACCACCTCTTCGCGGCCTGGGATTTTTGGGCTTGGCCAAAACCACCATCAGAGCCTCGATCATCGGAGCTGGACCAAAAAAATGATCCTTAAACGCTCGGAGTAGAAGGAATTCAGACGGTGTCACCACCTAAATGGGGTGGAGTCTCCATCCTCAGAGAGGTTTCCAAGCCGTGGAGATGTCGTGCTGAGGGCCAGAGGTTGGTGGAGAGTATTGGGATGAGTCTTCCACCTTCCCGTCGATTTTAGTGGGACACAAATAAAAAAAGAGCGGCACCACAGGGCGATACTCCCCGTTTCAGCTTCTTTCCAGGTATTCCAACCGTTTCTTCTCCCCCAGCTCCTTGGACTTCTGAAAGTCCCAACCCGCCTGGCCTACGTCTGGCAACTCAGCCGCTTAATGATCCGTGTTTAATTGCAATTCATTCCGGCTCAGCGCTATGGAAATGCTGGCTCTCTGCCTTTTAATCGGATAAAAGGTTCTAATAACCTCGCTCGGCCTCACCATCCCACCAGCCCTGTCCTTCTTCATATCAGGACCAGTGTTGGGCTCCCCAGTTCAGGAGAGACC
>JAOXNV010024942.1:0-12931 GCA_028565915.1 Momotus momota
GTGGGAGGTGTCCCTGCCCATGGCAGGGGGGTTGGAACTGGCTGATCTTGGAGGTTCCTTCCAACCCTGACAATTCTGATTCTATGATTACTCTGGAAGCTAAAGCCAAAGCCATAAAACATCAGGAAAAGGAAGGGAGCAATGTAGCAATGCATGTTGCTGTGGACCCACGGAAGAAGTGCCCATTTTGGCCAGACCTGGAGGCGGCAGATCTCTGGTGTGTGCCTGAGCCCAGGGGGTTTGGAGTATCAAGCCTGTCTGAAAAGCAATCATCACTCGGTCGTGCTATCAGCATTGCACAGACACTGAGCACCTGCAAAGTCTCTAGACAGCCTTGGCAGGACATGCCAGGCAGGCTCCAGAGGTGCTTGAAGAAGTCTGATGGGGTGGGTGAGGCTTAGGTTGTCGAGCAAGTGGAGAGCCTCAGCCTTGGTCCGGCTGTGAAGGAACTGCCGAGGGAAGGTGAGGGCAGCCAACAAATTTCAGTCCTGGCTGCTTGCTGTGGTTTAGACCCAGCTGGGAGCTGAGCACCACGTAGCTGCTCACTCCCCACCCTCCCCTACCCCCTGAATGGGAAGGGGAAGACAGAGAAAAATACAACTACCTGTGGGCTGAGAGGAGCTTTTTATAGAACACCACAAAAGGAGAAGCAACAACAACAGTCCCAGTAATAAAACAACGCACAAGGGAAGCAATAGGGAGCTAACCGAGAAACAGCCTCGCCTGAACTGCTTGGCCCGCCCTGCTCCCCGCCCTTCTGGAGCGGGCGTGATGTCAATAGATATCAACTATCCCACTGGCTGGTTTGATCATCCTCGCTGGCTGTGCCTCCTCCACTCCCCTACCCCAGCTGCTGGTGAAAATTAACCTTCTCCTGGCCGAACCCAGGCTATGGCTTCTGTGTCAGGCTCCTAGGTGGTGGATGTCAGGTTTGGCCTTGGCCTCTCCCTGAGGTGAGGGAGTAGGTGAGGGTGAGGTGGTCAAGCAAGCACAGAGCCCCAGTACTGGTGGGGCTGGGAAGAAGCGCCACAGATACCCCTCACTGAGACCCCTGAGCTCTCTCTTGCGACAATTCAAGCAGTTCATTCTACGGGGTTTGTTTTCTGGACACCTTTTCTCGCTTAAAGGCGGAGTCTGTGATGACCACTTCCCACCACAAGTACCACACAGGGCACTCGTGACTTCTTCAAAGGTGGCAGAGGGTTTTTGCTGTACCTACCTAATTTCCCACTTCTTTAGCGAGACGGCAGGTGCTGCGAGATTAAATAGTTGTACATACGTATAAAAACTTACCTTACACGGCAAACAGAAGCCAGCCAGGAGACAGAGCTGAAAGCAGTGGAAGTGTAGGCACAGAGCTGCAGAGACAACTCCAGAGGGGGTCGAATTGTCTCTGTAAAGGCCGGAGCCGAAGCGACGTAGCCCTCCCATTCCCGGGACCGCGGGACTGGAAGTGGTGTGCGTGAGGGATGAGCGGCGTTCTGACAGACAGGGAGACTGAGGCTTGATTCAGTTCAGTAGGGCTGAGTAAGCTTTGAAGAACTCCTGCTTTGCTTGTTATGAGAATGGAATTTCTTGAAGGTTACGGCTTCTGCTGTTTTGTTTCACGTCCTCCTCTACTGAGTGGGAAGCGGGATGTTACTAAAAACAACAATCAAAACCGTCAGGAGTTGCAGCTTGTGACTTAGTTTTGTTGGTGGCTCAAAGAGCATTTTCTTAGAATCAGTCTGTAACTGTTGACTTTCCCCTTTTAGACCTGCTTTTTAATAAAAACAATTCAAAATCTGTCAAACCAGAGAAAAAAGTCTCTGAATTCTGCCAAGTCTCTTTGCAAACTCCACCTTAATCCTCTTAGCAGAGGTAGGTGAAGTACATGACACATTCGATTTCCAGCAAACTAAAATCTCCTATGTGTTTATTCCTGACACACGTGTGAAGAAACAAGGGAGTACAGCAAATTTAAACTTTGAGGGACTGAGTTCTGGCAATGAGCGTGAGGATTTTAGAAATCCAAATGCCCCCTTGGGGAAGTGTTTGTACCAAAGTCTTTGCTTCTTTCTTGCAGTACACACAGAAAAACCAAACAAAGTTTGAGTTTTCTTCCTCTGGTTACTTAAAACTAAAGCCTGCACCTGTTGAAGAATGATTGTGCTTGTCAAATACTCCGTCTGTCTAAAGAAAAGACACTGCTACAGCTTGAATATTTGACCATCTTCTTCACAAAGGATTTCCAGGGAGCCAACTTCAGCCTGAGAATAAAGGACAGTTTTATTTCACAAATCGTGTCCGAATGGTGAACAGCGTGAACTGAACCACATGCAGACAACTGACAAGCAAAACATAATTTATATAAAGTACATGTATAGATTATTTTGAATATTTCTCCTTCATTTGTGCCACCAAGTAGAGAGACAGTTCTTTGGTACAGCTGAGGCAGTGATTTTTGGACGACTGCTAGATTTCTGTACGGCATTGGTAAGCCCAGAGTTTGTGTAGCTTTTTTTTCTTCACTCTTCACATAACCAGCGTTGTCTTCCCTTTTGGGGCTTGGTGTCCAATCTTCCTGATGTTCCGATTTCAATCTTTTCTTTCCTGTGTTCCTAATTTACCCAGAAGGCTACTCGCAGCCCCCTGAGATCAGCCTCTTGCCTTTCTGGTCCCAGAGCACCTCTCATACTCTGGCCAAGGGCTTCTGCTCTTTCATCCCACCAGCAGAAGGCTTGACTTCATTCCTGGTAGTCCTCAAAAAGGGCAGGCTGCTTTGCCCACCTGTTTCATCCAACTTACCACACCGCACCTCTTTTAACTGCTCTGGCCCCTTCTACAAGAGCTGCACTTTTTCTCTGGGTTCACCGCCAAAGCCAAGCGATGCCACCCCCCTCTCTCTTGCTCTGCACAGAAATACTCGGTGAGTACAGAAGTAATACAGCTCTTTACCACTTCTGGTCAATATAAACCTTTGCCCTCTGCCTTCTGGCCTCCCTGTGAACTACAGTAAATTTACTGAACTCGTAAAGACAAGGACTCCTGGCCAAAGGTTGGGCGGCAAAAACCTGTGGAGTTGTACGCTGGAGGAGACAGAGCTGTAGCAGTTCACGCTACTGAGACCGAATACTTCGCTGAAATCCCTTCAAATTAGGCATTCAGAAATGCTAAGAAAGCTCTGTTGTAGCCGACAGCCTCAGCTGTAGCTTGTAAACATCCTTACTAACAGTGGAAACTAAAAGGCCACAATCTTGAAGACGTAACAGAGAAAACATCAACACGTTCTTGAACAGTCTTTGGTTTGAGTTCAGTGAAGAATGTTAAGCGCTTTCTTCAATGAGAAGCACAGGGAAACCCAAGAGAAGCAAAATCCACTGTGCGTGAAATGTTTTGCGTGGTTCAAATGCGCAGATGTGACGTTTAGGGACCTGGTTTAGTGGTGGACGTGGCAGTGCCATGTCAACGGTTGGACTTGGTGCTCTTTTCTAACCTCAGCGATTCTCTCATGTGAACTGTCAGCGTGACACTTCTTTTATGTACACCACTCTATCTGGTTCTAGAGATCATAGTCACTCAGTTAACAGGTTTATGCCTCTTGCAGACCATTACTACAGACTTCCTTCAAGATTCCCCTTCCCTTGGAAAGATGATACAAAAGGTGACACCGTGCCAAGGAGGTATGAAGGAAGAAAGAGGCGGTTTCACCCAAGGCTCCCGCTGTGAGAACTGCTGCCTCAAATGAAATGTGAAAGCATCTGCTACACAGGCTTTCTCCACCCACTGCATGACGCCCTTGCCTTGAAGAAGTGTCTTGCAGACTTGGGGAACAGGCTCCTCGCACCTGCCAGTCAGTAGAGGCCACAAAAATCTGAGGATTTTTTTCTTAGTCTTCTTGTCTTTGTGATTATTCAGTCAGAGTTGTACTGACACGATGTGGAGTCTCCTTCTCTGGAGACTTTCAAAATCTGCCTGGATACGTACCCGCACGGCCCGCCCTAGGTGATCCTGCTCTGGCAAGGGAACTGGACTCAACGATCTCCAGGGGTCCCTTCCAACCCCTACTAGTCTGTGATTCTGTAAAAATACTTTGCTGTCAGCTCAGCAGCCACGGGAAAGCCTTGAATTCCGACTATCCTCCCCCACCCTGCCCCTGAGTATCTTTTGCATAGACTAAAAGAACTGCTAAGATCACTCTTTCTTCAGGAGAATTCTTCCATGTGCTTCTCTGCAGGCAAAAGTAACTTCTGTTTATCCATTTGGCAAGTTTTTCCATCTACCACTTGGAGTGCCCTTGGAGTAACGTTACCAAGTGAGGAAAAGCATTACCCTTGACAGAAGTCAAAGCTAAACTATACCCGTTAGACAAATGCCGCAAAGAATTAATCCAGAAAATATTTTATTTTCCACTTGAAGAAATCTCAATAGCGACATTTCAAACTAACCAGAAACAAGCTTTAAAATAAAATACAAGTCTGCAAGGCAAAGCATACATCCAGCCCTCAAAAAGAGCTGGAGCCTTCTTCAGACAAGATGGGACCTTCCTAAAAAAGTACCGCTGAAGGTGAAAAATCTGTTAACATTTCATATTCTCACACCGGGTTTTGCAGTTCTGCAAATGAAGTCTTTCTCTCTCAGAGGAACTCCTCCCAATACTGAGAAGCTTTGCCTAAACAAGGATTTAAGGACTTGGTCTCATTGCAATATTTTCAAGTGTATCAGGATTGAAGTTCCCTTCGTCACGGTGCAAGGAAGCTACCGATTCCCGTCAGCGGAGACCTTCCTGTATTTGTAGATGAAAGCGTCTGTCTTTCCAAGGCTAACTCCATAGACGCCATCCGCCACCAGAGAGCCCACATGTGCCTGTCTGCTGCTGAGAAAGGATTCTTCAACACCATCCACCAAGGTGGAAGAATTTCCACCAACCTTCGTGCCGTTCGGAGCGGCAGGTTCACTCCCACCACCAGGACCGCCAGTGGCAGAGCCCTTTTCGGCACACTCGGCAACGCCGCCCATGCGCTCGTGAAGATCTTGGCTCAGCAGCAAAACAATAGTCCCTCCAACACGGAGTACTCTGGAAAAACAAAGGTCAGGTGTTCAGCCTGCGGGGCATTCATCGATCTGTGGAGAGCTCAACGCCGCTGCCAGTTCAGGTGCCAGTTACCTTTGACAAAAGACCTCAGTGTGTTAAGGGTCGCGGCTCAACTCAGTAACCTACAGCTCCCAATGGAACTGAAACTCCCTATCTTCATAACTCTTCCGAAATAGGAGAACTGGGCCCTGTTCTGACTCCCAAATAGTTCTGACCTTGGGAGTTCCTTCCATTGGGTTAGCAGGAAAGATTGACTTGGTTTTTTGTCCCCCTCAGTATTCTTCCAAGAATTGAAGACAGTATCACCTTCAGCCTCCGGTTCTAGGTAACATGAGCCTCCACCAGTCTGCAAAGGAACGGCTTCCCAGGGCAGCAAGAGCTTCCCAGCTTGGTAAGGTAATTCTGAAGCTGTCCTTACCCCTTTGGAAACTTTAAAAGGTCTGTCCTTTCTATGTTCTACTGATCCTTAATGGCTTCCAAACCCAGGAAGCAGAGGAAAATTAAGAGGGCAAGTATCAGGACGGAGCCAGGCTCTTCTCAGTGATGCCCAATGACAGGACAAGGGGCAATGGGTGCAGCTGGAACACAGGAGGGTCCAGGTAAACATAAGGAAAAAAACTTTTTCGTAGTGAGGGTGACAGAGCACTGGAACAGGCTGCCCAGAGAGGTTGCGGAGTCTCCTTCTCTGGAGGTATTCAAAACCCGCCTGGACGTGTTCCTGTGTGACCTGCTCTAGGGGATCCTGCCCTGGCAGGAGGGTTGGACTAGATGATCTTTCGAGGTCCCTTCCAACCCCTAACATTCTGCGAGGTTCTGTGTGTGATCCTGGCTCTGGATCGAACAGTCTTACTGGCGGAGCTCTCACTGTAATGATCCCTTCCTCACCTCCATCTTTCCAAGGAAACATTTTGCTTTGGATGGCCCAACAGAGCAAAGGAAACCAGAAGACAAGCACAGCCAAAGGGAGCGATGGTCAGCATAAGATGACATAATACTGTCCTGCCATTCTGCGGAGCTACCGCACCTTCTTCACTGCATTCCTGCACTGGGTGAGTGAGATCAACAGCCGCTAAAGACCACGGGCTTATTTTTGGCCAAGAAATGAAATAAAGGGGCAGATGGTTTGAACTGCCCATTAGCAGCAGCCCACTATTAGGCTGGCTCAACTCTGCCGCAAAATGACAGGGTGAGAGATCAGAGGAGGCACCTAAAAGCAGACCGCGTGGCTAGCTGGAGGTTCTGGCAGGTGCTGACAGAAAGGAAAGTGGAGACCACCATTTCTAGACTGACATCCTTCTGGCCAAGGCAGGCTGGTGAAAGCTTGGTTGTGAACACCAAAGGAAAGCCTATGATTACTATACAAACAGACCTCAACTTGTGAAAGGATTATTGCTTTATTTGCCTGCCCACACTTTAAGTTGGCCTAGGTCATGCTCTCCCCTTTCTCTTTTCTGCCACCATCATGCCTTGTAAAGACTATTTGTCAACATGGCTCGCACAAGCGGCTCGTTCCTTGCTGGTTTGCGCCGTCACCAGCACTTCCACAGCTTCTAAGACAGGCCACAGAAGCCTCTAGGGCCGAAGTAAAGGATTCATTCCCTCACAGCCTGCACAAGCTCAGATTTCAGAGCTGGGGAGTGTTTGGAATGAAGCAAACCTGAAGGTGACCGAAAGCTTAGGATCATAAACCATCACGACACTTACACCAAAGCCCGAGCGAGTCAGAGGCCACACGTACCTCTCCATTTCCTGGAGAATATCCGGAAGGAGTTGTATGTCTTTTGTGATCTTGAACTTCTTCCCAAACGGGATATCCGAAATCACAGCATCAAAGCTTTCCAAAGGCAACGGCAATGCTGCAGAATAAAGGCAGCCCTTTACACCTGACTATCTGGAAAATGAACAGCAGCTGTGCCCCCATCTACTCTGTTCTTGTGAGGCCCCACGTGGAATACTGTACCCAGCTCTGGGGCCCTCAACACAAGAACAACATGGATCTGTTGGAGAGGGTCTAAAGGAGGGCCACATAGATGATCAGAGGGCTGGAGCATCTCTCTTACGAAGACAGGCTGAGGGAGCTGGGTCTGTTGAGCCTGAAGAAGAGTAGGCTCCAGGGAGACCTTACAGCAGCCTCCCAGTACCTGAAGAGGGCCCCCAGGAAAGCTGCAGAGGGACTTATAAAAAGGGCACATGGTGATAGGACAAGGGGCAATGATTTTAACCTAGACAAGGGTAGAGTTAGATTAGACATTAGGAAGTTCTTTACTCTGAGGGTGGTGAGACACTGGGAATGGGTTGCCCAGAGAAGCCGTGGAGCCTCATCCCTGGAAGTGTTTAAGCCCAGGCTGGATGAGGCTCTGGGCAGGCTGGTGTAGTGGGAGGTATCCCTGTCCATGGCAGAGGGGTTGGAACTAGATGATCTTTAAAGTCCCTTCCAACTCAAACCATTCTACAATTCACCTGACAAAACTGTTTGCCAGCTCTTCCGCGGGTTATGCACCCAGACTCCTATCTCCTTCGGAACTTCTGCTCCCAAACAGCGCTACAAAGCCACCGACCCAGTGCAGACTGGGAAGAGACAAATGCATGAGAGGGTGGTTTAGCTTGTAGACTCCCTGTTACTGGTGATGTCTGTCCCACTAACAACTCTCCAAACAGGAGACTGCATGGCTCCAAACTAACTGCTGCTTCTGAACACACCTCTACGTGCAAAAATGCAATACCACAGCCAAGTAGAAACCACGTGCTAAATTTCCCACAGTCCCCCTTTTCTTCCCCAAGAATCTGGTCACAGCCACAATCACCTGGATTCTGTTGGAGTTAGGGTCTTTGAAACATCTCCCCAGAGTTTCTGCATCCTGGGAACAGTCAGATTTCTCGAAGGTAACACAGCACTGCACCCTCGTGGTGATGAAGGCTGGCCACATACCAAGCTGTGCTGGCCAGAGCGCAGCCAGCATGTGAAAGGATGAGACTATGGGTTCTCCATCCCTCCAGATGCTCAAAACTCAACTGGACAAGGTCCTGAGCAACCCAACCCAGCTTTGGGGTTAGCCCCACTCCAAGCAGATGACAGGACTAAAGATCTCCATGATTCCTTCCCACCTAAGCCCTGCGGTCAGTCTCTCCAAAACTGCTTGGAAATAGTCTTTGGACCATCTTTGGATTGACACTTACAGCACAAGGATTTGGTAACAATTTTATGTACAAATGGAAGGACAAGTTATCTACAGTCCTTTTCAAAACATGCAGAAAAAGCCAGCTTCTGACCAGTGTCAAAGACACCAATTACTCATTAAGTATTAGAAAAGTCCGGTATCAAAGTACCTTCCATTATCCTAGAAGCAAAGGCCAATCACAGCTTTTAAATATAAAAAAAAGCTATATATACTCTTATGAAAAAGAAGGTAAAGAAATATATAGACTTCACTCATGCTCAGAGAAAAACACCTAGCTTTGTCTCGGTCATGAATTTCATAAAGGACTAATGTGACTCAGGCTTTGAGGTCTAGAATAAGGTCCTAACATTATTACCTTCTCCACAGACTAGCTCATGAATTGAGAGCAGACTACTTCTTCCAGAAGAAAGGCACTGTCATTTAAAATACTCCATCTGGCCTGCCCAGGGGATCCTGCTCTGGCAGCAGGGTTGGGCTTGATCTCCAGAGGTCCCTTTCCACCCCTGCCATTCTAGGATTAACAATTCAACACTGACCTTAATGAGTCCCCACTATTACTCATTTGGTACTTTTAAGTTACAAGCCACCTTTTGTCTGGCTTTGTCCATGCTGTGTTCCTACAAGCCACAGAGAATTCTCACATGTTACGTACCTTGTGGTATTCACAAGTTTACCATTAAACCAGAACTACTGCCCATGTCTGACAATTACTATTTCCTTTGTCTTCTGAAGACAATTTCATTGTCTCTGCCAAAATTCCCAGGGGTGAGGAGGGGAGAAAAAATAATGACCTGTTCACTAGCACTACAGAGTCACTACTCAGCTATTTGTTGTGCTAGCTCTACTACACATCACCTCAAGAGAACCTACACTACCTGTAAAATCCCAGAACCACAAAACATTTTCGAGCACGTCTTACTTGGCAAGTCTACAGACCTACCTTTCACAGAAGCTTTAAGCAACTCAATCTTATCCATCAAGCCTGCAGTCCTAATATTCGTATCTGCACCTTCTAATTGTGACTCACTTATATCAGCACCCCAGTAACAGGCTTCCTGTTCAGAGAAAAAGAGAGAAGTCACTTTGCTGACAAACAGGGGTATTTATTCTATAAACCCTTCTCAGCACTGCCTTGTTGCACAGCTCTTCCAAGAGAAATCCCTTTCTGGGAGATCTCCTACCATGACACAGAGCAATACATAGATCCAGAGGACAGAAGAATGGGGGAAGTCTGTGCTGTCTTCACTCCTTTCACATTCTGGTCTGCTCAAGACACTTTTAATTCACCAAAATATTGAGGCTATGTCCTGACAGCAAGACCCCAACTAGCTACAGACAGACAGACATGCTGCCTCTAACACTGACAACTGACTGCACTGTCCCATTGACACCTCTGTTCCCAGGTTAAATCCAGGCAGTTTTAGAAGTCCTCACACAAACCTTGGAGTATAAATTCAGGGCTCCCAGCGCCCACCTGCACAAGTATGCAGCACCTGGTTTCACGTTCCTGTGGAGGAACATTTGCATCTTTTAACAACTGCCTAGAAAGATCAGTTTGGTTCCAGCTTTCCAGTCATGAACTTTGGTATAACTGTGGTACAGATCTTCCCTGATGCAACTAGAAGCTGTCCTGCAAAGGTCCTGCCTGTCACCACTGTGATACTCACAGGCCACTCTTTGGCAGCTTCCAGCAGTATCGTCCCCAGCCCGCACATGGGATCCAGCACAAAGGCACCTGCCTACAAAAATAAAGGGGTTATGGCATCCCAAGCAAGACACACTCCTCCCCCAGGACAAAGCCTACTCAGGAATGTATAGATCACCTCCAGACTTCCACTGAATCCAGTGTAATAATAATTATTCGTTTACCAGGCCAAACTTACCTGTAAGAGTATAGCAAAAATCATCGATAATTTCACTAAAGACAACACATCAATGCCTTGAAGTGATAGGGAAAGAAATTATGACTGGACTTCAGATGGATATTGGTAGCAAATGAATCTGTGGAAAAGATCACACTTGCTTCTGTTTTCCCTTGGGAGAACAACCCCAAACAACATTTGGAGCCTGGACAGTGAAACAAATCTTGCTATTTAGACATACATATTCACACAGGGAATAACACCTCTGCTGAGAAGGACCTGGGATTAGAGCAGGTATCTGGGTGACAGCGCACCCTGATCACAGATAAGCCAAATCCCCCTCACCTGCATTAGAGGATGGGGCATTAAAATCCCCACACTTCTTCATCGCTTCTAGCTCCAGCTCTGAGAAGCAAGAACCTCCCCTTCATCCAGGACTCTACATATTTGCGAAGGACATTCACTTACACTGATTTCAGCCAGAGATGCCATGGCCCATGCAATTGTCGACCGCAGTCCTGGTGTTTTGATGTACTCTCTGTTTGCCAGCGGAAGCCTGCAGACAGCAAAAAACAAAATTAAAAAAAACCCAACAAAAAAACCTACGTAAGATACAAGTACAACCGCCCAGAAAAGCTCATGTATATGAAAGAACAAATGGACTGATCTGCAGACAGACAGACAGAAACCAGTCTGCTTTTTGCAGTGAGTTCTGGATAAGCCTGGCCTATGTGCTCAGATAAGCTCCAGACGGACCACAAAATTAATGTGACAACCCAGTGGATATTAAACCAGAAGACAAACGTTCACAGTGTAGGACTGTTTAGAAATCACTCCTGTTCTAACGCTGCCAAAAAAATCTGGTGAGGAGAATGCTTACCTGAAAAGAGGGATTCCTGCTACAACGTGCATGTCATTGAGATGTACAAAGATCTGAAAGAGGAAAGAAATTACGTTAGAAACTCTCAACCTGTCGTGACAACAGCTTTCAGCCATTTAAACCAGACACAGAAGATGTTTCTAAGAACTTCCGATCTTAGGTTTGAAGAACAAAAATATACACTTCAAGAAATGGATGATTAATTGGAAGAAATCACATTAGATAATCTGAGCGCCACTTTAAAGAGGATTTAGTATTAAAAATGTAATATAAATAATAGTTTAAAAAGTTATAATATAAATGTTATAAAGCTGGGAGGGGAATTGTGTCAGACAGAAATCCATTAGCAAGCACTTGAATCTTTACAGGAACTGAGTTTTGCAACATTGAATGGATATTTTTAATAATAAAAACATTTACTAAGCAGAAGATTATTCACTGTGTGCTAGCACTCAAGTTACTCATGTATCTTCTTTTTTTAACAAAACCACAACCCAAACAAAGACAAACAAAACCCAACAACAAAACGACCAAACAAAACTACGATGGCTAAACCATCTGCCCGATGGCTCAGGTGATCCCCATTTTCAGCAGAGTCCGGCAGTTTATACACGTGCCGGATCCTGAGACGTCTCCTGTACGAATCCTTCCCCTGAAACACAGGCCCATGCCGCCCATCCCGGTATTTGTTTGGAGTGCTCTGGAAGGCATTCACACAGTGGCTACCAAAAAGCTGCACTCGGTGCTACCAAAGGATTTCCAGTTCAATTCAGCAGCAGAAAGTCAAACAAGACTGGAGGATGGTCCTGGGTGCAAAAGGAGTGGAAAACAAAACAAGGGATACTGGGGACAATTGTGGAAGCGGCAGCAGGCCATCAGGCAGACCAAGCACCACTACCTCTAGATCAGGGTTCCGCAGATCCACCTGCCACCCAAACTGCTTCACGAGCGCTATGCCAACAGCTCTTGCGATCTCCTGCGAGGGAGTAAAAATAACAGTATTAGGAAAAGTACAGATCACAGCCTCGGCGGCGCAATCCTCAGAAATACCTAGGAAAAGAAAAAAAGTTTCTCTTCACTCCTAGGAGAACAATTCACCCAAAGACCAGAAGAGGTACAACAGGGCAGAGCGAGCAAGGGGTAGAGCAAACACACCGCAGGACAAAACAGCTGTCACTCAGCTGGAGCGTGGGAGGTTGAAGTTCAAGTCCTGTCCAAGTTCCAACAAAAGCTGTCATCATTTTAGAATTATGTATCACGCTGTCACGGTTTAGGCGCAGCCACGTGGCCGCTCGCTCGCTCCCCACCCCACTCTGGGGTAGGATGGAAAAGAGAATCAGGAGAAAAAGGTAAAAGCCTGGGAGCTAAGGGCAATTTCATAAAATAACAAAAAGGTAAAAGCTTGTGAGCTAAGGGTAACTTCATAAAACAACTGTCATAACAATAATACTAATGAAACCATATTGGAAGTGAGTGACATACAACACAACCGCTCACGACTCGCCTGAGCTGCTCACACTTCTCCAGCCAGTTCCCCCCTTACGCAACAGGCGTGACACCAGCATGGTGTCTGTTATCCCCTTGGTTAGCTTGGTTTGGCTACCCTGGCTGTGCCCCCACCCCCCTCCCAGCTTCCTGGGAAAATGAACCCTTAACTGAGTCAAACCCAGGACACACACACATCAGAAATCTGATGGCTGTAAAGCAGATGACCCAGGAGAAAACTCTCTGAATGCACAACCGCAACTCACAGTTGTAATGCCCTCACAGCATCTAAAAACCTCTGACTACCTTCAGGGTATGAGAGTTCAAACACACAGCACAAAGTTTAGCAAACGTTCACATTGGCAGGCTCCTGTGGATGGAGGGATGGAGGGATGGAGGGATGGAGGGATGGAGGGATGGAGGGATGGAGGGATGGAGGGATGGAGGGATG
>JAOXNV010024943.1:0-12926 GCA_028565915.1 Momotus momota
TTTGTTTGTTAGTTCGTTTGTTAAATTCGTTTGTTAATTCGTTTGTTAATTTGTTGGAAAATTCGTTAATTTGTTTGGTTTTGGTTTGCTGGATGTGATTGGTGGTTGGGCTGGTGGGTGTTTAGGGGGTTTGGCCGAGTTTGTAAGGAAGTTGGATTTTTTGGTTGTTTGTTGTAGGGGGGTTATATTAATAAATTGTGTTAAGTTGTTCAACAATAAAATGACAAAAATTTGTGTTTAAATTTTTTAATGGAACTTCAGCGGTGATGTTATGTGAAATGATTGATATGATGACAAATTAACAAACGAATGATGATAAATTAACAAACGAATGATGATAAATTAAGTGAAATATTAGCTGAAAGTTACTAGTGTTGTTAAGAAAGTTAGAGGAAGTGTAATAGTGTAAAACTATGTCCTACGAGCATTCACCAAATAGCACCATTATAGCTTGGAGGGTGGAGAAGCCATAACCAAATGCTAGTCAAAGTGCATCAGTGTCAAGGTGATTCCCCATACACGTGAAACCGTATCATTCAGTTACTCCTGAGGGCCAAAATCCGACCGCAACGCATTGTATGCTCAAGTCTTAGATTGTGATTACCCGTTGCACTGGAAGGGCTACCTGAAGACGCCCCAAAAGAAAAAGAAGAGAGGCACCAAAACGGGGAATGCCGCGATCACGGGTGAGATGGTGAGATATGACCCCAACCAAATGTCTCATGAAAGGCAAGCTATGGTAGACAACCAAGTTATGGCCCTGACAGAGGAACCAGAGGCGCAAAAGAGCAAGTCGTACTCGGGGTTTAGGGGGAAAGAATGGGCCTGAAGCTAGGGACTGAGGACATTATATGCGGTGCGTTGCTGATTTCACGTGATGTGTCCGACTAATAGATAACCTGGTACGTTGGTTATTGTTGACGAGAATTATTAGGCGGTTTATGACTTGCGACCATGCATAGTTGATGTGTAGGCACTTTCGTATATATCAAGGGTATAATGCACAGTAAAACATTAGGATGGTGTTAGTACGTTTAATGAATGGGTTGTTGGGACCATTACATAGATAGTGCTTGAATGTAGAGATGTTGTAGGATATTGTTATGCCTTAGTATAATATATGTATGTGGATCAAACATTAAGTATAATGTGGAACTTGCATTGAGTGTAATGTCCTAGTTGAGTGCAATGATTAATGTGGACAATAGATTAATGCACAGTAGTACATAGGGTGTAGGGAGTTAGTCTGTGGGGGGGGAGGGGGGGGGGGGGAAAAGGAGGAATTTTAATGTTCCTATAGTTAAGATTTATAACGGTGGTTTTTCAGGCCACAGACCTTGGAAAAAAGCCAAGTAGGAACTACTATGGCTTATTTTGTACTTTTTTTAGGTTTTTGCTTTGTTTTGGGTGGGTTAGCAGTTGCGTCTAATCCGTCTCCATATTATGGTGTGGTTGGTTTGGTTTTGGCTTCGGTTGTAGGGTGTGGGTGGTTGTTGAGTTTAGGGGTTTCTTTTATGGCGTTGGTGTTGTTTATAGTGTATTTGGGGGGAATGTTGGTAGTTTTTGTTTATTCGGTGTCTTTGGCAGCGGATCCGTTCCCTGAAGCTTGGGGGGATTGACGTGTTTTAGGGTACGGGGTTGGTTTTGTTTTGGTGCTTGTTGTTGGGGCAGTGGTTGGTGGGTTTGTAGGGGATTTGAATTTGTGGGTAGTTGCTGGGGATAGTGATATGGTATATTTAGGTCAGTTGGATTTTGATGGTGTAGCTATGTTTTATTCGCGAGGGGTTGGGATGTTTTTAGTGGCGGGGTGAGGGCTGTTGTTGACTTTGTTTGTGGTGTTGGAGCTTGTGCGTGGGTTGTCTTGTGGGGCTATTCGGGCGGTTTAGGGGTATGATCAGAGAATAGTTTAATTTAGTAATACCAGCTTTGGGAGTTGGAGGTAGAGGTTTGAGTCCTCTTTCTCTGAGGGAAAACTCTAAGAAGAGGTGAGTCTTCAGTTTTTGGTTTACAAGACCAATGTTTTGTATAAACTATTAGAGTGGTTATAAGTTTAGGATTTTGTTTTCTAGGGTTCCGATGGTAGGGAGTAGGATGAGTAGGATGGAGAAGTAGGTAATGGAGGCTAGTTGGCCAATGATGATAAATGGGTGTTCGACGGGTTGGCTGCCTACTCATGTGAGGATGAGGAGGTTGGCGACTAGAGTTCAGAATAGAAGTTGTGATAGAGGGCGGAAAGTTATTGATCGCTGTTTGGATTTATGAAGGAAGGGGATTAAGAATAGGATTATTACTGAGGCTGCGAGGGCTAGAACACCTCCTAGTTTGTTTGGGATTGATCGTAAGATAGCGTAGGCAAATAGGAAATATCATTCTGGTTTAATGTGGGGAGGGGTTACTAAAGGGTTTGCTGGTGTGAAATTTTCTGGGTCTCCTAGTAGGTTTGGGGAGAATAGGGCGATAGTTATAAGTGGGAGGAATATGAGGATAAAACCTAGAATATCTTTTGCAGAGAAGTAGGGGTGGAATGGGATTTTGTCGCAGTTTGATGTAATGCCTAGGGGGTTGTTTGATCCGGATTCGTGGAGGAAGGTTAGGTGGATGAGTGTGAGGCCTGCGATTAGGAATGGTAGGAGGAAATGTAGGGCGAAGAAGCGGGTAAGTGTGGGGTTGTCAACTGAGAATCCACCTCAAGCCCATTCTACTAGAGTTTGGCCTACGTATGGGATGGCGGAGAATAGGTTGGTGATGACTGTGGCTCCTCAGAAGGATATTTGTCCTCATGGGAGGACGTATCCTACGAAGGCTGTTGCTATTAGGGTGAGGAGGAGGATGATGCCAGTGTTTCAGGTTTCTTTGTAGAGGTATGAGCCGTAGTAGAGGCCTCGTCCAATGTGTAGGTAGATGCAAATGAAGAAGAATGAGGCTCCGTTTGCGTGTAGGTTGCGGATTAATCAGCCGTATTGGACATTTCGGGTAGTGTGGGCGACGGATGAGAAGGCTAGGGATGTGTCTGCTGTGTAGTGTATGGCTAGGAGTAGGCCTGTGATGATTTGGGTTGCAAGGCAGATGCCCAGTAATGATCCGAAATTTCATCATGCGGAGATGTTTGATGGGGTAGGGAGGTCAATTAATGATGCGTTGACTATTTTTAGTAGGGGGTGAGATTTTCGAAGGTTTGGGGCCATTAGGTTGTGGGTGTTTATGGTAGTATGATGAGGATGAAAATTGATAGGGCGAATGACCCTAGGTAGGTTTTGATAAGTCCATTGTGGAGGGTGGTTGATATTTTGGATGCTATGAGTTGGAGATTAGCGATTCCTTCGGGGCCTATTGTTTTATACCAGGATATGTCGATTAGGTGTAGGGCAATTTTTTGTCCGTTGTGTAGAAGGCTTATTGGGCCGATACGGTGTGTGAGGAAGTTGAAGTATCCTAGTGATGTGGAGAAGTTTGTGTATGTGTTTTGTTTTGGTTGTGTGAGTGTGTGGGTTATGTTTGATAGCTCTAGGGCTAAGATTAGGCCTAGAATGGTGACGATAATGGCTGCGGTTTTGGTGACTGTGGGTATGGTTATGGGGGGTGTTTTTGTTGGAGTAATGAATGATGAGATGAGTAGGCCTGCTATGATGCTACCTAGAGCAAGTCGGGTGATTGGGTTGGTAATGGTTGGGTTGTTTTCATTTATTGGGGTGGATGGGGGCATGCGTGTGAATCCTGTTTGGACTAGTATGGTTATGCGTAGGCTGTATGTTGCGGTAAATGATGTTGCTAGTAGTGTTAATAGTAGGGCTCAGGTGTTTAGGTATGATGTGTTGAGGCTCTCGATGATGAGATCCTTTGAGTAGAATCCGGCTAGGAATGGGGTGCCTATTAGGGCGAGGTTGCCGATAGTTAGGCAAGATGTGGTTGTTGGAAGCATTTTTTGTAGGCCTCCTATTTTTCGGATGTCCTGCTCGCCATTGAGGCTGTGGATAATGGAACCAGAACATAGGAATAGTATAGCTTTGAAGAATGCGTGGGTGGAGATGTGAAGGAAGGCTAGCTGGGGAAGGTTTAGGCCGATGGTGACTATTATTAGGCCTAGTTGGCTGGATGTGGAAAAGGCAATAATTTTTTTGATATCGTTTTGTGTAATAGCACATGTTGCGGCAAATAGGGTTGATAGTGCTCCTAGGGATAGGCATAGGGAAAGGGCGGTTTGGTTGTTAGCGAGTATGGGATGTGTGCGGATAAGTAGGAAAATTCCGGCTACTACTATAGTGCTGGAGTGTAATAGGGCGGAGACGGGGGTTGGACCTTCTATTGCAGCTGGTAGTCATGGGTGGAGGCCAAATTGAGCAGATTTTCCTGTGGCGGCTAGGATAAGGCCTAGTAAGGGGAGTGTGGGGGTTTGGGAGGTGGAAAGGGGTTGTGGGAGTTCTCAGGAGTTTATGGTAGCTGCTAGGTAGGCTATGCTTAGGATTAGTCCGATGTCGCCAATTCGGTTGTATAGGACAGCTTGTAGGGCGGCTGTGTTAGCTTCGGCACGACCTTGTCATCAGCCGATTAGGAGGAATGATATGATTCCTACTCCTTCTCAGCCAATGAATAGAAGAAATATGTTATTGGCGATGGTTAGTGTTAGTATGGCAACTAGGAATATTAGGAGGTAGGAGAAGAATTTTGTGATGTATGGTTCAGATGCCATGTACCATGTTGCAAATTGTAGGATGGATCAGGTTACAAATAATGCAATAGGGAAAAATAGTATGGAGTATTGGTCGATTTTCAGGCTCACTGGGATTTTGAAGTTTTGGAGAAGTTTTCACTCTCAGTTGGAGATGATGCTTTCTATGTTAGAGTGAAGGAATAATGTGGCTGGGATTAGGCTTGTAAGGAAGGCGGTTTTGACTGTGCGGGTGATATGGGATGGGGAGTTTTGTGGGGTTTTTAGGATAAGGGGTGATAGGATTGGTGTAATGATAATTATTATGGTGAGGAGTATGAAGGTGTTGAGGAGTAGAGGTTTTTCCATTGCTTTTACTTGGAGTTGCACCAAGATGGATGGTTCCTAAGACCAGTGGATTACTGTTATCCTTTAAAAGCTAAGGGGACCGAGGTTTTATACTCGGATGCAAGGATTAGCAGTTCTTGTTGGTTGGCCTCCCCTCGGCAGGTAAGAAGAGTTTAACTTCTATTTTTAGAATCACAGTCTAATGTTTGGGTTGAAACTATACTTGCATGAAGGCATTCCGGAGATTAGTTCAGGTTTTAGGATTAGGAGGAGTAATGGGGTGATATGGAGGGTTATTAGGAGGTGTTCTCGTGTGTTGGAGTTTTGGGTGGATGTGATGTGAGGGGGGGTTGTACCTCGTTGGGTTATTAGGAGCATGTATAGGGTGTAGGAAGCTGTTAGAAAGCTTGCTATGCCCGTTAGAATGATTGTGAGGGGGGATCAGTTGAATAGGGCAGTTATGATTGTAAGTTCTGCTATTAGGTTTGTAGTTGGTGGTAGTGCTATGTTGGTGAGGCTTGCTAGGAGTCATCAGGTTGCTATTAGGGGTAGGATAGGTTGTAAGCCCCGAGCTAAAATTAGGATTCGGCTGTGTGTTCGTTCATAGTTTGTGTTGGCTAGGCAGAATAGTATTGAGGAGGTTAATCCGTGGGAGATTATGAGGATTATTGCGCCTGTGAATGATCAGTGGGTTTGGATGATGCTTGCAGCAATGACTAAGCCTATGTGGCTTACGGATGAGTAGGCGATGAGAGATTTTAGGTCTGTTTGGCGTAGGCAGATGGAGCTTGTTATTAGGGCTCCTCAGAGTGCTAGGGTGAGGAATGGGTAGCATAGTAATTCTGGGGTTGGAGTTATTAGTAAGGTGATTCGTATAATACCGTATCCTCCTAGCTTGAGGAGTAGTGCTGCGAGGAGTATTGACCCTGCGATTGGGGCTTCTACATGGGCTTTTGGCAGTCATAGGTGAAGGCCGTATAGTGGGGCTTTAACTATGAAGGCTGCTAGGAGGGCTAGGCCGGATAGGAGGTCTGTTCATGAATTGGTAAGGGTTGGGTGGGTTAAGTTTAGTATGGGTAGGTGAAGGGTGCCAGTTTGTGAGTGGAGATAAAGAATGGTAACTAGTAGGGGGAGGGAACTGATGAGGGTGTAAAATAGTAGGTAGATACCGGCACTGAGGCGTTCTGGTTGGTTGCCTCATCGGGTGATTAGGATTAAGGTTGGGATTAGGGTTGCTTCGAATGAAATGTAGAATAGTATGATATCTGTAGTTGAGAAGGCTAGGATGATGAAGGGTTGGACAATGGTCAATGTTGTGATGAAGGTTCGTTTTCGTGAGAGGGGTTCATGTTGGAGGTGGTTTTGACTTGCTATTATTATAAGTGGTAGGAGTCAGCAGGATAGAACTAGTAATGGGGAGGATAGTTGATCAATGCCAGCTCATTGGGTGAGGTTTTTGTGTGGTAGATAGGTTGGGGTGAGTCATTGGAGGCTGAGAGTGGCGATTAGTAGGCTATGTGCGGTGGTGTTTGTTCATATGAGTTTTGGGTTGGATAGGAGGGCTAGTGGGAGTAGTATGATTGTTGGAATAATAATTTTTAGCATTGTAGGAGATTAAGGTTGTGGAGGTGGTCGGATCCGTGTGTACGTGTGGAGGCTACTAGTATTGCTAGGCCGGTGCCAGCTTCGCATGCTGAGAATGCAAGTATTAGTACGGGTAGTAGTGTGGGTGAGGTTGATTGGTTTTCAATGGGCCAGATCGATAGTGCAATATATAGAGACAGTATTATGCTTTCTAAACATAGTAGGGCGGAGACTAGGTGGGTGCGGTGGAAGGCTAGGCCGAGGCTACTTAGTAAGAATGTTGAGTAAAAGCTGATGTGTGAGAAGGACATAAAGAAAGTCATAGGATGGGGCTATGGTCTGTTGAGTCGAAATCAACTGTCTTGTTTAGACTAACTTTCTGTGGTTATTCAGCTCATTCTAGTCCTCCTTGGAGTCATTCGTATACTAGTCCTAGTGTTAGTAGGAGGAGAATTGTGGAGGTTCAGGTGAGGGTGTTAGTGGGGGAGTGTAGTTGAGTGGCTCATGGTAGAGGGAGGAGGAGGGCAATTTCTAGGTCGAATAGGAGGAATAGGATGGCTACTGAGGAAGAATCGGATTGAGAATGGAAGTCGGGCAGAGCCTAGTGGGTCAAAGCCACATTCGTAGGGGGATAGTTTTTCTGAGTCTGGGTTGGTTTGTGCCAGTCAGAAGTTTAATGTGGTTAGGATAATGCTGATGGTCATGGAGAGGGTAAGCATGAATGTGAGTGTGTTTATTGCTCTTCTCTGGATTTACACCAGACTTTAGAGATTGGAAGTCAATTGTAATGGATATACTAGAAGAGCAAGATCCTCATCAGTAAATAGTTATGTAGAGGAATAGTCAGATGATGTCTACGAAGTGTCAGTATCAGGCTGCGGCTTCAAATCCGAAGTGGTGGTTTGATGTGAAGTGGAATTTGATTAGTCGTAGGAGGCAGATTGTTAGAAATGATGATCCGATGATGACATGGAGTCCGTGGAATCCTGTAGCAACGAAGAATGTTGAGCCATAGACGCCATCGGCAATTGAGAATGGTGCTTCGTGGTATTCTATTGCTTGGAGGGCTGTGAAGTAAAATCCTAGTAGGATTGTTAGGGTTAGTGCTTGGATGGCTTGTTTGCGGTTGCTTTCTGTAATGCTGTGGTGGGCTCATGTTACTGTTACACCGGATGCTAGGAGAATGGCTGTATTTAGAAGAGGGACTTCTAGTGGGTTAAGGGGTTTAATTCCTGTGGGAGGTCATTGTCCTCCTAGTTCGGGGGTGGGTACTAGGCTAGAGTGGAAGAAGGCTCAGAAGAAGCCCAGGAAGAAGAAGGCTTCGGAGGTGATGAATAGGATTATTCCGTATCGGAGACCTTTTTGGACGGTGGGTGTGTGATGTCCTTGGAATGTGCTTTCTCGTACAATATCTCGTCACCATTGTAGTATAACTAGGATTATGGAGAGTAGACCTATAGTTAGTAGTTGTATTGAGTTGTAGTGGAATCATATGATTAGGCCGGAAGTTGTAAGTAAGGCGGCAGTTGCTCCGAAGATCGGTCATGGGCTGGGGTCTACTATGTGGTAGGAGTGTGCTTGGTGGGCCATTAGATGTTTTCTTGTAAGTACAAGCTTAATAGTAGGACAAAGACGTAAGCTTGGATTATGGCGACTGCTACTTCTAGGATAGTTAGTAGGAGTAGAATTGATGTGGTTAGGATGGAGATTGAGGGTATGATGGGAAGTAGGGCGGTTGAGGCAGTGGAGATGAGTTGGATGAGTAGGTGTCCAGCGGTTAAGTTTGCTGTTAGGCGTACTCCTAGGGCTAGCGGTCGGATTAGTAGGCTAGTAGTCTCGATTAGGATTAGGGCGGGGATTAGTGGTGTTGGGGTGCCTTCGGGTAGTAGGTGGCCAAGGGATATTGAGGGCTGGTTTCGTAGGCCGGTAAGTAGAGTGGCAAGTCAAAGGGGGAAGGCTAGAGCTATGTTTATTGATAGTTGGGTTGTTGGTGTGAAGGTGTAAGGTAGGAGGCCTAGGAGATTGGTTATGAGTAGGAATATTATTAGTGATGTTAGGATAAGGGCTCATTTGTGGCCGTTTTTGTTTAGTGGTATCATTAGTTGTTTTGTAATTAGGTTGATGAGTCAGAGTTGTAAGGTAGCGAGTCGGTTGGTAATTCATCGGTTATTAGGTGAGGGTAGTAGTATAGCAGGGAATAGCATTGATAGGAGGATTAGGGGGATTCCTAGTAGGCATGGGCTTGTGAATTGGTCAAAGAAGCTTAAGTTCATGGTCAGGTTCAGGGTGTGGTTTTAGTAGTTATTTGGAGTTTGTTGAGTGGTGTGTTGGTGGAGATGAATGATGAGATTTTTGGTTGAATGATTAGTGAGAAGGTAGTTCACGATAGTAATATGATGAAGAATCATGGGTTGGGGTTTAATTGTGGCATACTCATTAAGGGGGAGTTTGGTGGTCCCCTTTCTCTAGCTTAAAAGGCTAGTGCTGGTGCATAGCTTCTTAATGATTAGGATGATAGAAGTGAGGATCAGTTTTCAAAGTGGGTGAGTGGGGTTGATTCTACTACGATTGGTATGTAGCTGTGGTTTGCTCCGCAGATTTCTGAGCATTGTCCGTAGAAAATGCCTGGGCGTGTGGTGATAAATGAGGATTGGTTTAGCCGTCCGGGAATTGCGTCGGTTTTTACTCCTAAGCTGGGAACAGCTCAGGAGTGTAGGACGTCGTCTGCGGTGATGATAATGCGAATGGGCGATTCTATAGGAATGACGACTCGGTGGTCAACTTCTAGAAGTCGGAAGTAGCCTAGTGGTAGTTCTGGTGTGGGGATTATGTATGAGTCGAATGTGAGGTCTTTGAAGTCTGTGTATTCATATGTTCAGTATCATTGGTGTCCGATGGCTTTTAGTGTTAAGTCTGGCTCGTCAATTTCGTCTATTATGTAGAGGATTTGTAGGGATGGTAGGGCTAGTAGGATTAGGACGATGGCTGGTAGGATTGTTCAGATTAGTTCTACTTCTTGGGCGTCTACAGTGTTTGAGGATAATTTTTCTATGAGTATAAGTGTAAGGAGGTATAGGACTAGGCTGCAGATAGCTAATGCGACTATCAGGGCATGATCGTGGAATTCGACAAGTTCTTCTATGATTGGTGATGAGGCGTCTTGGAACCCGAATTGTGAGTGGTTGGCCATGTAAGATGTACAAGGTTTTCACTTGTGGTTTAGTTTTGACAAAACTATGTAATTTCTTTACTAACATCTTATAAGAAAGAAGCATGATTGGTTTAATGCGGTTGGCTTGAAACCAGCGTGTGAGGGTTCGATTCCTTCCTTTCTTGTACTTGAACAAAGGCTGGTTCTTCAAAGGTGTGGTAAGGGGGTGGGCAGCCGTGAATTCATTCGATGTTGGTGGTAGTTAATTCTGGTTGGAGAACTTTTCGTTTTGCTGCGAATGATTCTCAGATGATAAATATTAGTATGATTACGGCTGTTATTGAGATTAGGGAGCCGATAGAGGACACAGTGTTTCATAATGTGTATGCATCGGGGTAGTCTGAGTATCGGCGTGGCATGCCGGCTAAGCCTAAGAAGTGTTGAGGGAAGAAGGTTAAGTTTACTCCGGTGAATATTACTCCAAAGTGGGCCTTAGCTCATGTTGGGTGGAGGGTGTAACCTGTGAATAGTGGGAATCAGTGGGTGAATCCTGCGAGGATAGCAAATACTGCTCCTATAGATAAGACATAGTGGAAGTGAGCTACTACGTAATATGTGTCGTGCAAGGCAATGTCTAGTGATGAGTTGGCTAGGACGATTCCAGTTAGACCACCAATAGTGAATAGGAAGATAAAGCCTAAGGCTCATAGTATTGGGGGTTCTCATTTAATAGTTCCGCCATGTAATGTGGCGAGTCAGCTAAATACTTTAATACCGGTTGGGATGGCAATGATTATTGTGGCGGATGTGAAGTATGCTCGTGTGTCAACGTCTATGCCTACTGTGAATATGTGATGTGCTCATACGATAAAGCCTAGGAATCCAATAGATAGTATAGCTCATACTATTCCTATGTAGCCAAAAGGTTCTTTTTTACCTGCGTAGTATGCTACTACGTGTGAGATAATGCCGAAGCCAGGGAGGATTAGGATGTATACTTCTGGATGGCCGAAGAATCAGAATAAGTGTTGGTACAGGATAGGGTCACCTCCTCCGGCTGGGTCGAAGAATGTGGTGTTTAAGTTGCGGTCTGTGAGGAGTATTGTGATGCCAGCGGCAAGTACGGGTAGGGATAGTAGGAGTAAGACAGCGGTAATTAGGACTGATCAGACGAACAGGGGTGTTTGGTATTGTGATAGGGCTGGTGGTTTTATATTTGTGGCAGTGGTGATGAAGTTGATTGCTCCTAGAATAGAAGATACCCCTGCTAAGTGAAGGGAGAAGATGGCTAAGTCTACTGAAGCTCCTGCGTGGGCTAGGTTGCCAGCGAGGGGTGGATATACTGTTCATCCTGTGCCTGCGCCTGCTTCAACTGTAGAGGAGGCTAGTAGGAGAAGGAATGAGGGGGGTAGGAGTCAGAAGCTTATGTTGTTCATGCGTGGGAATGCTATGTCTGGAGCTCCAATTATTAGTGGTACGAGTCAGTTTCCAAATCCTCCGATTATGATGGGTATTACTATAAAGAAGATTATGACGAAGGCATGGGCTGTAACAATTACATTGTAAATTTGATCATCCCCTAGGAGTGTACCGGGCTGGCCTAGTTCTGCTCGGATGAGGAGGCTAAGGGCAGTGCCTACTATGCCAGCTCATGCTCCGAAGATTAGGTACAAGGTGCCAATGTCTTTGTGGTTAGTTGAGAATAGTCATCGGTTAATGAAAGTCACAGGTAAGATGGCCGAGTGTATAGGCGTTAGGCTGTAGTCCTTTTTACAGAGGTTTGATTCCTCTTCTTATCGGCTTTGTAGTGAAGTTCATGTTGAGTTGCAAGCTCATCGATGTGTGTTGAAGACACACCAAAGTCTGGTAGACAGAGGCCTGTTGGTTGGGGCATCTAGCTGTTAATTAGAGGTTTGTGGGATCGAAGCCCACCTGTCTAGGGTAAGTGTTGGGCAAGGTTCTAGCTTAATTAAAGCGTCTGGGTTGCATTCAGGAGATGCAGGGTAGTGTCCTGCGAATCTTAGCAGAAACTAAGAGAGTTTAACTCTTATTTAGGGCTTTGAAGGCCCTTGGTTTAAGGCAGGTTATCCTAAGTTTCTAAGTGGAGGCTATAATTATGGGTGAGAGTGGCAGTAGCAGAATAGATATAGAGGCGAGTGTGGCGATTATGGGGTTTGTTATTTTGTTGATGTGCCACTGTTTTATGTGGTTTGTAGGGTTTGGTGGTAGGGTGATTGTGGAGTAGTATGCCAGCCGAAGGTAGAAGAATAGTCCTAGTAGGGAGAGTATGGAGATGATCATGGCTGCTGTGGTTATTTCTTGTTTGGTGAGTTCTTGGATGATTAATCATTTTGGTAAGAATCCAGTTAATGGGGGGAGTCCGGCTAATGATAGGAGGGTCAGTATTAACGTTGCGTTTAGTACTGGGGCTTTTGCTCATGATGTTATTGTTGTTGAGAGTTTTAGGGATTTTGTTGTGTTTAGGGTAAGAAATACAGCAGTGGTTATCAGGGTATAAATATAAAAGGTTAGTAGGGTAAGTTTAGGGTTATATAGGATGATGATGCTTATTCAGCCTAGGTGTGAGATGGATGAGAAAGCTAGAATTTTTCGTACTTGTGTTTGGTTTAGACCTATCCATCCTCCAAGGGCTGCTGAGGCGATAGCCATTAGGACTAGTAGGTTTGGGTTTAAGGAGTGTGAGGTTAAGAATAGGATGGTGATTGGGGGAAATTTCATTATTGTTGATAGGAGTAATGCTGTGGCCATGGGGGAGCCTTGGAGGACTTCTGGGAATCAAAAGTGGAAGGGAACTAAGCCTAGCTTTATTGCGATTGCTGTTGTTAGAAGTAGGGAGGATGTTGGGTGGGTTAGTTGGGTGATGTCTCATTGTCCTGTTTGTCAGGCATTGATTGTGCTGGAGAATAGGATTATGGCGGAAGCGGTTGCTTGTACTAGGAAGTATTTAATTGCTGCTTCAATAGCTCGTGGGTGGTGGGGTTTTGAGATTAATGGGATGATAGCGAGGGTGTTAATTTCTAATCCTGCCCAGGCTATCACTCAGTGGTTGCTCGAAATTGTGATTGTTGTTCCGAGGAGTAGGCTAATCAGGGAAATTAGTTTTGCGTGTGGGTTTATTAGTAGGGGAAGGGGTTGAACCATCATTTTTGGGGTATGGGCCCAATAGCTTTTTTAGCT
>JAOXNV010024944.1:0-12925 GCA_028565915.1 Momotus momota
ACATGTATTCGACGCTGAAGTAAATGTATCGGTATATATATAATATATATATATATATATATATATATATTTTTTCTGCTTCCGTCCACACCACAGGCATTGGCGGGTATAATCAATGGCACGTGTTCAGCAGTGACAGTTACTGCGGGGGCGTCCTTCTAATGCCTCACGACCATTCCATTGTCCACATCGGTTGAGTCAACGAGGTCACCGTAAGAGGGCCCACCTGACATCTCCAGTGTTATTGCGATGACAATTCTCATGCGTAGCCGGTCAGCGCTGCCATTGCCACGCCCTCATCGACCGAACTTGACAGTGGAGTGTCCGGTCATCCCGCGTGGCATAGCGGTTGGGGTTTACCCATGTACCTGTACGTAAACACATATGTATATATATATATATATATATATGTATGTACATCCACCAACGAAAGGTAAACTATCAGTAATTATGTACGCTTCCGTCCACATTGTACGGTTCAGTTGTCACAAGTACTGTACTTGGAACGCGTCGGCAGAAAAGGTCACTGCCGGGGAATTATTTTATGCGTCACGTGTACTGCGCTGGCGTGTCCTTATTCATTTGCAAACTCAGGTCCGCCTGGTCCTGGCAGATTTTGTTTAGTAGCATTGTCCGGCATACCCCAGTTCCTCATGCGTGAAGCCTATCCCAAACCATGTAGAAATAGGGTTTTCCAGCCCATTACGGAAAGGGGTGCTGCATTTGTCTTGCTAATGCTATGCGGTGCTAGTACCTTTCTTGTACGCTGAATAGCCTTGTAGGACAGCCGGCTTAGGCACCCTTTGGCCACAGTCACGTTCTCTTTTTTAGTAAGATGCATACGCCTGCTGGATAGCTGGACGCAGCGGCGAATGCTTCCCTAGATTGGTCTCTCCGCAGAGTGGCTGAAGCAACGTGAAAAGGAAGTGGATATCTTCTGTACGGAGACAAAACATTCGTGGCGGTGTGGGGACTACCACCGACTTACGACAAGCAAAGCTGCTGTTCCCTTAGTCAAGCATAGAGTTATTTGTGACTCATTTTCCCAACCAACTTCCTGTTATTCGGTTCGCTAGTATCCTCTTCCCCCCTTTTCTACTCATAGAATAAAAATGTTGTTCTATACTCGCAACGCAGTGTTCAATGAGAAACTGAATGTGGGTTACAACTCTTCAGTTCCACCATTCATGTTATTTATACATTCGATATCGACTGGATTATGCTCCTGCTTCTCCGGCTCTGTCTAAAGCATTGTTTCTGAGGGAAAGTAGGACAAGCCTTTCTGAAGGAAGAAAGGGCGGGAGCACGGCTGGGTGGTGCTCCAGTAGACATTCTTCCGTTCTACAAGATAATGGGAGAGAGGAACGAGCCTTGCGGTCGCCGCATGACATCTTTCACTTGTTGCTTATCGTATTCTCATATCGTGAGCACGACGTCTCACCGAATGTCGACCAGCAGGTCACGTAACCAAATGTTTTGCCTGCTCTACTGCCTGCGTACGAGGTGCACAACTTTGTGACTGTGCTAGTTATCTCGGAAGTTCGCTGCTCGACAATCCTTGCGCTCAGCAGGTGCTCGACGTTTTTCTGGCCTTCAGGAGGTTGAGCCCAAACTTTCACTTGGTTACGGCTAAGAACATTACCTCGAGCTTGGGGGGAGACTATATTTTACGTGCGCCGGCGTGCTTGTAGCTCAGCTTTTTTTATTCCTCGGCTTGCAGGGATTATCCGGCTCGAGTATTCGACAACGGCTGCCAAACTGGTGCAATCTATCCTCACTTTAGTCTCACGCTAAGGGAGGCTTCCTGCATCAGCGATGGTGCTACACCGAGTCCGGTGCAAAAGACTCACAAATGCCCCTGCGCCCCCATTTTGCCTCCAAAGAATTACCGTGTACTGGTGTGATAATTCAATATACTAACTTCTTACACCCCACAAGAGGGGGGGAGAAGGTCTTGATAGGACTTCGCAGACTACAAAGACAGCACAAACGACAAGCGCAGGCAGCGATAAAGCTCTGGCACCTTATTAACAGCTCTACCGGTGTGTTCACGGCGTATTCCGCTTCACCCAATGATACTGCTTGAACACTAAATAGGTACTGGGGCGGCAAGCCGCTGCACTAGTCTAAGAAATGGTGACAAATAAGCGAAACGAGAAAATACATACCGCCGCATAATGCCGTATTTGACAGCTGTCTTCGGGGAGTCGTGATCTACAAGCAGTGTGTAAGCACCACACTCTTGTCATTCCCGGGTGTGTAATACTAGCAACAGCTAGATTCAAGGTTACCTGCATTGTTTAACGACGTCGAGTTAATCGCTTGTGAACAGGAGTGCTTGAGTCGACCTTTCACGACAACGTCACGTCGCAGATATGTTCACTGTGGCCTAATCTACCTATCCTTCCTCCTTCGCGTCTTGAGCTCCCAAAGGAAAGGCGACAGGAGCTACAAAGCTGACACGATTCTACAGAAATATCCTGAACCCCTTGCGAATGATCTTCGCGATACGGCAGTCTACGACAGCGGAGACACCTTGGTCCTTGCTTTTACTTCATGGAAGGCGCGCCGACTTAGCTTGGAAGATGCTCCTGAAAGATGGGTGAAAACAACGTCAAGCAACGCTGTGTTCGACAGACAGTGAAGTTTCCTACTGAAGACCGCAGAGCTGGTGAGCCATTTGAAAATAGACAGCAGTAATACGAGGTAGAGTGCGGGCGACGACCACCGCGGATGTCAGTAACATGCATCGTGCGCTCTGGAAGAAACAACGGTGCCCACGGCCACGAAATTCCTACGTAGTGTACACTACCCCTGGACATCAAAATAGATGAGAGAACTGCCTTACGAGCATCCTGCAGACCGCACCACGTTCCATCTCATATCTGCAAGGCTGCGACTGAGGAACACACATAAAAGGTATCGCTTCTTGACTCAGGTCCTGCTAATTCCTTTCATGCGTTTGCATTGCAAATCGACAGCGTGCTCCACGAGAAGGCCAAAGGCGATTGGGGTTGCGCCACCGGAAGCAGAATACGTACCTATTTTCGTGATGGTTTGCTTCATGGCTGGGTAATGCTGCTACGCCTTTAGGATAGTGTGGCGGTACGAGTTTGCCAGTGTGAACGCATGGTACAGTTGTCTGCATTCAATCGCAGCTCACAAATGACAAGAAATCGCCAACACTAGTGTCCAACGTTCCCTCAAAGAAGGAGCCAAGGGGGCATGAAGCTTAGAGACGTTGCTCACGTGACGCCTTACAATCATGAATGAAGTAGGATGGGGAGCCGGCATTGACAAATGAAGTGGCATTGTCTTCAACAACTGCATAAACAAACGATGAAGAGTTACCGACGAGAACTGACACGCAGGTGTATCATCTTTCTCTCATTTTTCGAAGAAGTCAAACCGCATGGCTGCTTGTGGCCGAAGCATGATCCGAATCTACCGTATCCTTCGGCCAATGAGAATATCAAATCTCCCCGGCCGCACGGAACGATCAAAATCTGAAAGGAGCAACGTCTCTGCCTATGCGAACACCACCGGATACATCGCAGACCGCTACAGGTTCGCTAGCGGTCCGTGCGACAGAGGAACTCACGCTCGTTGCCTGATGCGAGTCTTCGCCAGGAGCAGTTCTCGCGAAAGGCATCGAAGGGAACCTAGGGAGAAATAGCTACTGCAAACCAGGACTCTTTTTTGTCACCTGCGAGAAAGATCGTAGTTTTATACCAGCTCAGGTCAAAGTGAGGCTGTCGCATTTCTATAAAGGACGCTACAGACCCTCTTCTGAGCTTGTAATAAATATGCACGGGCACACAACAAGCTGGGATGAAAGTTGTACAACGTCTTTTTAAGTATTCCGCTAACACCCACACCGAACCGGCAGCAAGAATTTATGAATTTACGTCGAACAAATGCGTCAGTAGCAGCAGGCACACGGCTAGGAAACAGGAAGTAAAAACGCCATACAGCAGGGGAGACCTGAAGCAGTCGCCTTACTAACATAAGGCAAAGACGGAGAACTACATGTACAAATGATAAAGAAGCAAGAAGAAGATGAAGAGCACCACATCAATAAAGAAGAGAGCCCTGCACGCTGGATTGCCAAGACCACAAAACAGAAGGTTCCAAGTGTGACAATCTAGCGTTCCGCAGAAGAGGACAAAAGTAGTCCTAAATATTAGTCCGCCGGTCTCTAATGTAGGCAGGAGCATGTCTTCTGCATTGTTTATTCGGCGCAGAAGTGCACCACAGATAAGAAGGTCTGCTTGCCTTCCGAGCCACGGAGTCGCCTCTTGTGTTATCCTGAACCCGCGGAACTCTGCCTCTCTGCCCGCTCCAGTCTTCAGGGGGGGGCTCACTAGGACTTATTGTGTGTGCCACGTTAGAGGAAACAAAACGTCTTAGCTTGTGCAGGCGCGTGTGGATCACGTATCCTCCCCACGTTGGTTCTACATCGTTCGTCAGTTTTCACTGTATCATTCCACTCCTCCTGGAAACGCAAGAGCCTCACAAGCCTGACATCACAACTCTAAAGTGACTGGGGTTTAAAGACAGCTACGAAACTGCGACAAGACAGCGGGAACATTAACCTCCAAATGACGCTAGAAGAACACGAATCCCGATAAACCAGAGAAGGAAAAGTTCATCACTATTTTAAGCAGGGTGTATCCCAAGGAGCCCAGACACTTGCCTCAGCGTAACAGTTTCGTGAAATTGCTCACGGAGCGGAGGATCAGTTGGCGGATTCTTCGGAGTAGGGGCGCTGTGAACCACTCCACAATATTGGACGCTAGGAGTCGGATGTTTCCTGACACCTTCATATATTCTTTGCTAGCCGAACTTCACATGTGTGCGTAGACGCTTGACAATTATGTGGAAGTCCATATTTTTATGACGCGTAACGTTCATCGGCAGTGCACGCGTGGCTTGTGTTTGGGAAATAACTTGTGCCGGTAGGTGCTTTAACTGACTAGGGAGACAACATGGGCGGTTGGAGTAGGTACACGCTTGTGCGTACTGCCGTGCGCGCTGCCGACAGTGACAGAGAGAGAACCTGCAGAAATTTGTAGGCAGCAGGCGTTTCGTGACGCCTATAGACATGAGTCCGCACATAGAGGCATATAACAAATGCAACAGCAACTACAAGAAACCGGCTGGTGGGCCTGATCCATGGACTTTTTTTTTTACGTTGAGCATGACCGCCCACCAACACAGGTTAAAAATTGTGCCTCGCAGGGCCGACCTGAAAACAGTCCCAAGCCTCAGAGACACAGCTTGGTAAAACCTCGTGTATACTGCTTGACCACGGGAAAGTAGACTCTCCGAGCGTTTTCCGTTACAGCAAACATTGCTGAATGTTTCCGACAGCAGCGCAAGCCACACGACCGGCGCACTCGAGTCCCAGATGGGTGTGAACGTTACTCTGCCTCTAGCTGCTGTCATAAAAAATCCAGGAGAGGCCGTGTCCTGCAGCGCACGGCAGAAGACCTTCCTATACGCGGAAAGGGTAAAGACTTAGGTCTGGGGGAGGACATTTGGAAACAGTCAGGAAAACGTTTTAAATGGTCCAAACGTGGAAATGATGGAGCACATGGCTCGGAATATACTACGGCGCCAACATATTTGTCAAGGTGGTCTTGGTTTGCCACGCTAGTTGGCCGCCGCCCCAGAGACAGCCAACGGGGTGGTGTGTTACCAGGCTACACGCGAACACACAAGGTGACACAGGCCACCTATGAGTGTGCAGAGAATTCACAAGCCGTGGGACCCTTCACCCCCGTTTGTGTAGCCGCTGGGACATCGGCGCATGCTCACGCTCGCGTCCCCTGGTTACGAGTTTCGCTGACGTCCTCGTTCTAACCTGCTAACAACTAAAGAATGGCCAGTGTGTCTCCGCTGTCGCAAGCCGGATTTCCGGAAAAAAAATCTTATCCTGGTAGCTCTGCAAAAACTGGTATACAGTCGTCTTCGACGACTGAGGACTCCCTGCGGTAAAGATGTGTGCAGATAAAATGTTATTTCTTGCAGACCAGTAGCTCTGAGAAGGCCCAGCGTTAACTCCAGTTTTCTTGCTAGTTCAGTGGGCTAAAAAATGGTGGTGGTGAGGAATGAGTCTTGTTTAGGACGACAGTGCGAACGCCACCGTCTGTTGGCTTGGAGGCAATACGCACCGATAATCCAGTGACGTGGGAAGGGGGCCTCAAAATTGTCAACTGTGACAGCCTGAAAACAGCATGTTTTGACACAGGGTGGGATCCGTGTGCAGCTGGAAACGACGAGTCCGTCATACCAAGCAAGGCAGCGGTCTGTCTGAGACACGGGTTCAAAAGTAAATGATATATCGAATAGGAGCCAGGGTATCATTTAGTAGGCAAAACTGTGTCTCAGTTTCAGCAGACGTTGTGGTGCATTGTGAAGAGACGCTGTTATGCTATGCTCAAATACGTACGGTTATGGTGAAGGCGTACAGCACAGCGTCACGTCAAAATGTGGCTGACGCAGGTCTGCAGTACGAAGTTATATAAGGAGAAGCCGTCAGAGGGTCCGACGGCGTAGTCCATAGACACGAATCCTGCCAACACGTGGTCAGGAAACTGTTGAATACATTCCATGCATTACATGTGACCTGTGGTTCGCATGGAGAAACCAGGGGCAGATAGCGTGTATGCAGGTACTCGGTCGTTCATTAGGTTTGGGCTGAAATCACGTGAAAATGGCAAGGGCTTGCTTATGGTACTCTGTCGCAGCAGCGGATAAGTTTAGTTCCGCTGTTCAAGACTCGAACAATTCTACACAACACATGGAGACCACCTCACTGCAGGCGTCATGCAGGAATATTGGGCGGCCTGCCAAGGCTGTTATCGCAAAACGATTGTAATGGCTTGCTCGAAAGGTCACGCGAGACACTAATCGCCATTAGGGAGACATCCTCGCGGCACAACAAATTGTCCTCCACCTGTACCACTAGGTTGCGAAATACTGCAGGGGCACCGGGAATATAGAGTTGCAGCAACTCAGCGGCGAAGTGTCCTTTTCTACTTGGAGCCCCCCCACAGAAGATTTCAACGCTCCCTGCGTCGCTGTCAGAAGACTTGAAAGCCAGAGGGAAGCAACGGTCAACTTTGCGGCAGATTATCCACTGAGTCGCTGAATCCCATCCTCAGAAAAGGTTTCACGAATGCCGAGGGTTTCACGTAACGGATACGTAACCAATCGGTGATGGAAAGACGGAACTGCGCGGCTCGCTTGACTTTCTATTTAAGGTAACTGGGTCAGACATTTCTTCTTTCCCTGAGGAAGTGACCGGGTTTTATTTTTTGCTTGCTCCAAGGCGCAGTGTCGCCATCATTCAAATGGGAACGGGAGGTACACCTAGAGGTGACATAAAAATATGTATCTGTGTATTTGTGTTTGCCGTGCCTTCAGTTCCTGCACCTGTTCCTCGTCAAGCACCTCTGGGTGCGTTCAGAGGTATGCGTACGTACTTAGATGATACTAAAAGTGATCAGTATCTGCGTCTTGCAGAAAATCGCTACTTCACGTGGAAGGGAAAGATGTTTCTTGGAAGCTGAAGTACAGCGAAGCGAATCAATACCTGCAACATTGAACAGCGTGGCGGAGCTCGTGAAGTCAGTTGAGACTACAATTGCTCGCGAAGTTTATACTACGAGGGCGCCAAGCAGCACGAAGGTCTGCGATCCACAGCTAGGTCCCCCATAGTCCGCTGGCCCCTCAGAGCAATGTAGTTGCCGAATCCTCGATACTTAACAATAAACGGCATACACAGTAAAAACGGCCACGCTGGGTTTATAAACTACCTGTGCAGCGGAATCATGCGTCGTGTTCAATTCCTCTTCTCTTCTGCACTCCTACGATTTTGTAGCACGCGTGGCAGCAACGTCGTCCGTACTCCGGATTAGAATAGGGACACCAGGGAGGATCTTCCCACTTGCGTCCCCTGCACTTGTTCCATCGGTACATGCGGTGGTAACTACTGACCCTCAGCTCATATTTGCCTTGCCGTCGAGCGGACCAGGACCCACCCCAGTGGAAACAACGCAGCACCAACTCCTTGTCGACTGTTACCATCTGCAATCTGCGGAAGCCTGTGCTGAGTGGTAGTGGTCAGAATTCGGCAGCGGCTTCAGCCGCTGCTCTTCCACAGCTGATGGTAATACGCTACGGACCACGGCGAACAACACACTGCAGCCTCTTCACGGCGTAACTATTTCCTTGAGTGTGGTCCGGCGGCTCGCGGATGTCTGAGTGGCCCAGGCGGTTAAAACCGAGCTACACATGCAGGGGAGATTCAGACGCTAGCGCTAGAACTCGTCATTCCTTCTACGACACTGCCTATTTGAGGCTCTTCATAGGGTTAACCTGGAACAATAATGTACAGTTTTCGTCGCACAGTAGAGGAATCAACAGGTCCGTATGAATTGACTTTGAATTTTGCGTCCCACGCTGCTCAGTACCCTGTTCATTACAGGTGCCGACAAATACTTCTTTTGCACTATTGAAGCGAACAGAACAAGGAGTCCTCCCCCAAGAGGGCACCAAGGGACCTGACTAAAGTGGTGAGGTATATTGAAACTGAAACCGATCTATTGATACGAATCAATTAGAAACGTGTTACCCTACACATTCAGCCTGACAACACAATTCTGAAGAAATCTTCACTTGGGGGGCACTTCGAAGGACGCTTTACCGCATAATCACCTCGGAGGGGCTGTTTCTGCCGGCTTCGGACACTGGCTGGTGATGATTTGCTTCGGCGCCGAGGAGGATTGTTCGGCGCGTCAAGCGTCGGTGATGACCGGTGCTTGAGTGCCGTAAAGCTCGGGTCAGTTCAGCTGGAGGACGTGCAACATCCAAAACATTCTACGGTACATTCCCTCCTCCACAACGCTACACACTTGCTAATGTTCTAGGTGCAAAGCATGCAGCGAAGCATGACGTCTTTTGTCGTTGTTTGACCCTCGCCGGAAGTAGGCTCCTCTGCGGGTGAGTATTCGAAGAGCCTCGTGTTATACACGACGAAAACATCGTCATGTATAGCCGCACGGGTGAAGACAGCGGAGAGCAAGTCAACCCTGCAGATGTAATTGTGTGCGTTCCTCGTCCCTCTGACTTTTCTTCAACAACACTTCGTAGAGGGAATTGTAGAGTGAGCTGTTGTGAAACAATATATTGCTGCATATCACTGCCGAAGAGATATCACCAACGTTACTCACTGGAACCCTCATGACGACGAGCGATTGATGGTTTGTACGCAGTCGCAGGCAAATGTGGTGATATAACGTGTTACTTCAAAGACTATCCGGGTGTTGTGATGCCTTGTTTGTGGTGCTGTACATTTCTACATGTATATTCCGCCGGAACCGTGACAAACATTCAATTCGTGGATATGTCCAACGTCTTGACTTGCGTGAGCTTTCTACCCGGTGACACATCGTTTGGAGACAGTTGGGCAGCTACCAAGAGACAAGTCTCTGGCCTGCATTGCCGCCCTATTTGCCGCATAACAAGCCGGAGCTCACAGAAGAGCACCAGCTGCAGAATAGCTGCATCTTGGCTGAAAGACCGGACGAGGCGGAATATGACTGCTAACTGCATCTAGTTGCTGTGGAGAAGAATAAGCGAAAAAAACCCAACTTTCTTGCAATTATCTCTGTGAGTCAGGCAGGTACCAGCAAGACTTCAGTGCGCTTCTGGATGTGAATCAAGGCGGCATAAATGCAGGATGCCTTACTTCAATGTCAGAACTTCACCTGATGCCACCAGCAGCTCCCCACTCCAGCTCCAACTTTCCTTCCAGATAATTTGCCTTCCTCAACGTAGAATCTACAGTTTTGTCCATAAGTGCAGGTCACATTTATGCAGGAGCTCGTCAGTGACTCAGCAGCACCTCGGATTGAACTGCATTTTCAGGCGTACCTGCGGGGTAATATTACGGTGGATTCTACAGCGACCCTGTGCATATTTGCTTTTGAGGGCACGAATCACAACTGGTGGCATCAACTACCCGATTCGGCAATAATTCTAAGTACCGCCTTTTCATAAGTCCAAAGCACAATTAATCTTTTCCTTCTCACTCCACACTACAGGGCAGGGGATGGTTTTCCACCAAGCTACTTGCATGTTTTACGCCACGTCACCTACTGGAGACTGCTGACAACCCGGTGTGGCCAAATGCTGGGAACGTTGCAGAGAACATTTGATTGTCAAGTCAGGATTGTCTCTGACAGCTTGAAATCTCCATTCACCCCTATGAGCCTGGGCTAGCGCCTTTCTCAGCCTGTTTGTCGGGCTTTGTCAATATTCACGCACGGCGACAGGCACCTCGTCTTGCGTCCTGGTCCAGCACGCTGTCCATCCAGTGCAAACCCCATAAATGCAACTGTTCACGAAATGTGTAGGTCTCCACGTCACTGCAGACAAATGACCTCCATAAAGTCTACGCAGCGTAGTACATGTTTGCAGATATTCATAGGGGCGCCAAACGCTGCACGTTGCACACTCACAAAGAAAAGTAACTCTTTCTTCCTTGATCAAAGTCAAGAGGCGCCATCCATGAATTTTAAAGGGGGAGAGGGCGAAAATAGGACCTACCATGTCCCAAACTTGACGGCAGCGTCGAGGCAGTGCAACAGAGTTCTTAAGTGGTCCCGAATGCAAAGTGGGTTTCTCTTATTCTTGACGCTGCCCGTGTCTTGTGTCTTCGGTGACCTCAGACTTTCTTCGGTTGTAAGGGGGAAGAAATTTGCATCAGGAAGTAGATTTATCCCGTGTGTTGGCTATGCATGCTGACTGGTTCCCCCAGGTCTGTGACTAACGTTGGAGAATGAGGCAGACTCCGGAAGGATGCGATGTTCTTAGTGCCCCCAGATTCTGCAGGTGGCCGGAGTACAGACACGTGATTATGAAGACACACTGGGACGACTGGAGACGCTTATAGACGAGGCAGCCGCGAGTCTATTTTCAGCTACAGAGTCGCGCGGGAGACACGGCCATATTAGCCGTGCGGAGCTGTGTGCCCTGGTCCAGAGATGGCAAGGACAGGTTTCTCGCTCTAAAGCCATTAGTTCCCCTCCGGTGACGCCCTCAAGGTGAACAGCCTGAACGTCACTTGCAGGAAAG
This sequence comes from Momotus momota, assembly GCA_028565915.1. Taxonomy (NCBI): domain Eukaryota; kingdom Metazoa; phylum Chordata; class Aves; order Coraciiformes; family Momotidae; genus Momotus; species Momotus momota. The sequence goes on from JAOXNV010024944.1 coordinate 11,146, forward strand.
GGCGAAATTCTTTGGGAGGCGGAACAGACGCAGTGGAGACCACCAGTCGCATCAACGATCCCCTCTCCCACATTGAGCCGCAGGATGTACGATATTTTTGTGATACAGTCGTCACATCCACTCTCGGACGTCTCAGAATCCGCAACGTGTCAACCTTTGTAAAACTCGATGTGCCTGCAGTGATTAGCGTGAAGCAATATGTTAGCCCAGAAGCGTGCTATAACGCGCGTGACATCAGCCAGCAGGCAATCTGGACTGAATGTCCTCACGCGTTCAGAAATGGTTTATTTGTCAAACACGACGAATGGATGTCACGTGCTGCGGCCCCGGACGTACCCCTTGTCATTCAGGCCACGCCGACACCCTTCAGGCTCTCCACCTGTATTGCTGCATTCAGTCAAGCTGTGACCAAACACATTGAAGATGTAGTAAGGGTGTAGTAAGGCTAGCGAAACCTCAAGTGGCGGTTCAGCGCACCTGTGGCCTTTCTTGAATCGTCTTGTGAGGGTGACATTACGCATTTGGACCTGAAATTAGTGAATGATTTAGTTGTACCAGTTACACACTGTGCCGTTGTTCCTCTGAAGACTCAGTTCCCAGAAACAGTCAGCTTCGTACTTAGAAGTTTCAAAGTGTTTTTACCTTCGCAGGGATTTGAGGTATTCGAACAGGAAACCGCTTTTAGTCCCGATGCCAGTGGCAAGACATTCTATTCGCCGACTATCCGCAGCGCGGATATGCGAGACGCTGCACACGGGCTAACTGGAACCAGACGAACTAGATTATTTATAGCGAGTTGCCGACATGGGCGCTGAACATTTAGTTGCCTTTCGCCTCAGTAGGCGTCAGTGAACCACCTACGGGAGCAGCGCTCTATTTCAGTAAACCTACAATCAGCGTGCTTTTTGATATTTCAGAAATCTCAATGAGACGAGGCTGGCCAGCTGTGACTAACGCAGGTATGAGGGATTCGTGCACTGGAAAAGCTAGGAGCGGATCAGCGTCGCAAAGCATGCTGAATATATGTGCCCTTCGAGAGCCACTCGGTGACGCTACGTTTTTAAGCTGGAGGTTATTTATGATTCCAAATGTGTGAATTTCCCTCACATCAGTCGGCTGCGGACGGGCAGTACGCAGTCCTGCAATTAGGCAACGCAACTTCCAAGATGCTGATTATCAAGGTGCGGACGCGGAGGGGACATGCAAAAACCAGACTGTTTTTTGAGGGCCGTCCAGTCGAGGACTCCATCCTCTCCAGTTCTCTTCGTGCGGCCACTGCAGCTGAGCAGCATAAGTTAACACCTGCACTCTATATAGGTTGTCTTTTCCTTCTAGCGAGGGTCCACGAAATGAAAATCGACTGGAAAAGAAGCTGTCAGACTTGTAAGGGCTATGAAGATGTATTTGATTCTGTTAGAGTTTACGAGTTTCACGATAAGAAGAACCCCCCACAGGTGCTGGAGAATGATTTGAGGGTTTTCGTGGAGCTGCAAAGGTGGTGCTGGCAACGAGCAACGTCTTGAGCTGAGCCCTCACAATCGGCAGTGAGCTTGTTTTGAAGACAAGATTTCCTCACCGGGTAGAGGGATTGCAGAAGTAGCAGGAGAAAGCGCTTTTCTAAGTGAAGATTTGTGCGGCGCTTTTGACTAGCCGAATGGCTGCTGATGGTTAACTCCGCTAATTTGCGAGTCACACAAGGCGAGGTTTTGAAGACAAGATTTCCTCACCGGGTAGAGGGATTGCAGAAGTAGCAGGAGAAAGCGCTTTTCTAAGTGAAGAT
>JAOXNV010024945.1:0-12824 GCA_028565915.1 Momotus momota
GTCTCATTCACCATCTTCCACTGCTGCAGCTCTTCGTCCTGGCTCGTCGAGTTTTTCAACGGGTCTTCCTCGCTTCTCCCCAGAAGACTCTGTTGCTGCTCTGGTGTGCCCTCCCGCTTTCTCTTCTCCTATCTTACCGGCGTCTGCAATCCCTTCCCCGGCTTCTTCTTTCTGCTCTCCTCAATCTCATTCCCCCGTTTCTTTCTCCTTCTCCTACTCTGCGTTCTTTTTCCCTTCCCAGATTGCCTTCCCTCTTGCGCTAACTCTGCCTGCTCCTTCTTCTTCTTTTCCTGCAGCGCCCTGCATCTCACCAGCAGGCAATCTCTCTACCTCAGCTGCTGCCGCACATCCTGCTGCGTTCCCTCCTGCTCGCGCTGCTGCTGGGACGACTTCTACAGCCGCGTCTGCTGCTACTTCTCCTCCTTCTCTGCCGCCTGCTGCGCCCACCTCTCCCGCTGGTGGAAAAGCAGCTCCCAGTGCTCCTGCAGTGGCGCTATCTGCTACTGTTCGTCGCCAGCCCTCCGCAGCTCCTGCTTCACGCGCTGCTGCCGCAGCTCCTGCTGCTGCTGCGTCTGCGATTCTTGCTGCTGCAGCACCGTATCTTCTTTCTGCTGCTGGTGCCCCTGCGCTTTCTGCTGCAGCACGTTCTCTTGCCCCTGCCGTGCTTCCTTCTCTCACAGGCCATCCTTCTGCTGCTGCAACTTCCTCTGCTGCTGCAGCTTTCTCTCGGGCTGTTGAACCTTCCTCTACTGCTGTCCTTTCTCGCGCTGCACCACTCTCTCCGGCGACTTCTGCTGCTTCGTCCGTCTCTGCTGCTATAGTTGCTGCTGTACCCGCTGCAGCTGCCTCCGCGAGGTGTCGGGTTTCTCTTCCACGTGCTGCTGATCGAACGGTGAAGTGTCATCAGCCGCCTGCTGCACCTTCGTCTTTGCCTGCTGCTGCCGTTTCTGCTGGAGCCTCGCTTGTGCGTGACTCTGCCGCTGCTGCTCCTGCACGTGCAGAGTCTGTTCCTATCGCTGCTGCTGCGCCGTCTTCGTCGACGCTTGCGTCTCTCCGCCCAACACCTGCTACACTGCCGACGCCTGCTGTTCCATCGGTTCTGCCCATCCCTGCTGCTCCCGCGCTGCCTCCTGCTGCTCTTTGGCAGCCTGCCGTCCCTGCTGCTTTGCTGCCTGCGGCTGCTCCTGCTGCTTCCCTGCCTGCTGCGACTGTCTGGCTGCCTGTTCCTGCTGCTGCTTGGGTCGCGGCTGCTGCGACCGCTCCCCTTCCATCTGCGTCTGCAGTTCTTGTTGCCGCTTCTGCTGGGAGCTGTCCTGCTACTGCTGCTGCTTCTCGCACGCGTGTTGCTGCTGGCCGTGTTGCTGTTCCTCCTCCTGCTGCGGTTGCTGTGCGTCTGACTGCCGCCTCCTTCCATCCTGCTGCTGCTGCTGCTCTTTCTTCTACCGTGCCCGCGGCTGCAGTTTCTGTGCCTCGTACTTCCTTTCCTCCTCTTTTTCACACCAGTGTCTCTTCTTCTTCTTCTTCCTCTTGTCCTTCTTATTCGTCTTCTCCGTCATCGTCGTCGTCACCACTGCCGTCATCTACTTCTCCCTCTTTTTCGAATTCTTCTTCTTTTTCTCCCTCTTCTCTGTGTCCACCCGCTGCTGCTGCTCTCTTCCCTGCAACTGCTGTCTACTGCGCTGCGGTCCTGCGGACTGCTTCCCCTGCTCCTCGTCCAAGTACTGCTGCCCCCGCAGACGGCGCAGATGTCTGCGCTGGCGCATGCCCCTGCTCTCGGCTTCTTGTCCTTTCTTCTTCTTCTTCCTCTTCTGCTGCTGCTGCTGATCCTTGTGCTGCTGTATCGACGCCTTGTCATGCTGCGGCTGCTGCTGGCTGCTGCTCCGGTGTTGGAGGCGTGATGACAGGCCTTCGCTGCAGCACCGACAGCAGCATAAAGAAGAGGAGCGCAGCTGCCTGCCGTGTGCTGCTGCTGCTGCTGCTCCTTCTCCCCCTCCTTCTGCCTCTTGAACATTTCTCTGTGAAAGATCGCCACGCCACCAACAACGCTTTCTCTACAACAGCAATGAAAAACGCGTGCACCTGGGGGGAGGGTCGTCCAGCAGCGCCGCGTGGGTGCAGCAGCTCCAGCATCAGGAAGAAGCAGCAGCAGCACTCAAGCAACTCGGAAGGAAGTCGCACGGCGGCTCTGCTGGTCTTCGCCCACGCCCACGTTACCCCGACCCTTCCAGCTGCGACGGTGAGACTTCTCTATCCTCTGCGTGCCGTGCTTCTCCTGCTTCTGCCTCTTCTGCTGCTGCCTCTCCTGCTGCTGTTTCTTCTGCTGTGCTGCTCCTGGTGTGCCGTTTTCTGCTGTGCTGCTCATGCTGTACTGCCCCTGCTGCGGCGGTTCCTCCTCGTGCTCCTCTTCCTCCTCAGGCTGCTGCTGCTGCTCTTACTGCAGTGCTGCTCTTGGTGTGCCTCTTTCCTGTTGCTGGGGCCGTTGCTGCCCCGGCTGCGCTTCTCCTCCTCCTGCTGGTGCTCCCCCCTGCTGACGTGCTACTCTCCTGCCTCTGCTGCTGCTGCTCCTCCTGCTGCGCTGCTGCTGCTCTCGCTGCTGTGTGCGGCTCCTCCTCCGTCTGCTTCTCCTCCTCCTGCTGTGCCTCTCCTCCTTTTTCTCTTGCTGTGCTGCTGCTGCTAGTACTGTTGCTGCACGTGAGGCTCCTTCGTCTCTACATTTACTGTGTCTCTACACGTATGTAAACATGTTGACCTGCTCTTAGTTGATTTTCACAGAGTGATTGGCGGTTCCCTTCACTCCCTTCGTTTTTTAGACTTCCTTCTTCTCCGTTCCTCTCTCTGTGTCTCCGTCTCTTGTTGACGTCTGACCATCCTCGTCTCTCCGTCTCTGTGCATGCCTTTCTGTATATCTCTCTGGCCGCTTCCTCCTTCGGTGGTTGTCGGATGTTTTCCTGTCCCTTTTTCTTTTTTTCTCTTTTCCTCGCCCTCTGCATCGGCGTCTCCCAAAGTCTGTCTTCGTCATTTTGCCTAGCTGTCTCTCGCCAGGACCCTCTGTCTGTCTCCTCTCCGCCTGTCTCTCTTCTACGCAGCCTACCGGCGTCCCCTCTGCGTGTGCGTGCATTCTTTCTACCTCCCTCTTTCTTTTCTCTTCACGTGGCTTCTCTGTGCTTCTCACCGAGCTGAATTTCGCCGCGTTTTCGTCTACGGAACACTTACATACATATCTACATAATACATACATACACGTGTCTCCTAGAGACACCGCCTTTACTTTTCTTTGGACTCTGGGCTCTTTATTATTTATGTATGCGTCCCCTGCTTCCTCTCCTTGGCGGCGGTTCCACTCTCTTTTCTTCGTCTTCACTTCTCCCTCCGTCGTCTCGTCTCCTTCCTGACGCAAAAAAACTTTCTCCTCTGCGCTCCACTTTTTCTCCTCTTTTTAGCTCCACACATATACATGCGCGACGACACAATGGCAATACTTCCATATATAAACTCATACATATATATAGATATATACACACACACATGTGCACACTTACAGTACCACCATATATAAATAAATGCACAATACATACAAATATACTTACAATACTAGCATATATAAGCACATGCACAATACATATATATATATATATATATATATATATGTATACATATAATATATATATATATATATGTATATTTGCTGCTTTATATAGACACATGGACAATATATATATGTGTATATTTAGAATACTGTGATATATAAATACGGGCGCAATACACATATATATATTTATATGTGTGTGTCGATTTACTGCCCTCGCAACTCTCTCTGTAGCCGCTTTTGCCTCGCGTACCACGTCTCTCTCTCTTTGTGTCACCGCACGCCTCCTGCGTCTGTGCATCATTTTGGCCCCCCTTCCTGGGCCGCAGACGGAAATTTGTTGTGCGTCTCCTTTGTGCATGTTCCCTTCCCACCTCGAGTCTACCAGAACAAAGTAGGGGAAAAAACAATTTACTCGACTTTTTCTCTCTTTTGTGTGTGTTTTCCTCTCGTGAGTCTACCAGACCAACACACAGGACGAAGACTCGTTGTAGTACTTCCCTCGCTAGACGCGAAGCCGAGTCGCTGCCTCCTGCAAGATGTCTCTGCTATTCTCATCCATCTTCTCCTGCCCGTCGTTTTGCTGCCTTCTGTCACGCACTTCCTCCTCGCCCTCCCCGCGTATTTCTTTCTCTTCCTTTCCTCCCTTTCTCGTGTGTGTGCATGCCTTCGGATGTATGCGTGTCTTTAATATATTGACCGCCGTCTTGTCTGTCCGCGCTCTTCTCTCCAAACGACATTTGCTGCCACAGTGTCTCTTCCTGTTCTGCACACGTAGGCATTCAAGCGTCGTTCAGGATGCTTCTCCACCCTTTTTTATCTCTCCCCCTCTGTCTCTCTCTATCTGTCTCCAGTGCTGATCCTTCTGCGAACTTCCCTCGCGGTGCCCGTCTCTCTGATTTCCCTTTCTCTTCCCGCGAACACTTTTGTGAACCTTCTTCCTTGCTTCTCGTCTGTCTTGCCTGTCCTCTCTCTTCTATGTTTCTTCCCTTTTCTCCGTCTGTCAAGCCACAGCAGTGGGTCGACACGAGTCCTGCTTCTTTTTGCCCGTTGCTGCTGCTGTGGTTCTGACACGCTGCCGTTGCTCCCTTCTGACTCTCGGTAGTGGTTGATATTCTTCCTGCTTCACATTTGTCTTTTCGTATGGACTCACGCGTCTACGTTGCTGTTTGCTCTTTCGCTTTCTCTCTCTCCGTCCTTCTCTGTCACTATATCTCTCTTCCCGCCCTCGCCCTCGTGTCCCCCCCAAACACATGCACACACACCCGCACATATGTATGTTCGTGCGTCACAGGAGGCACACAGGTGAAGAAAGAGAGCAAGGTTTTGACATTTGTCTCGTGTGGAGCGAAGTTCGCGGCAATTTCTTCTCATTTCCACTCTTTTGATTACTGGCGTAGCTATACCTGTGTGGAAGAATTGCAGTGACAGACTTTTCCACGCAAAAATATTGAGCGGAACTCGTGTGTCTCTGTGTCTACCTGCAGACGCGTCCACCTGGACATGTTCGTGTCTGCGTCTGGACGTCCTTGTCTATTAACAGATAAAAACAGACATAGAAAGAAGAGAGGGACAGAAAGACAGGGAAAGATTTCTGCAAGAGACATAGAGAAGAGCCACACCAAAACAAAGAGAAAAACAGAAGGACACGAAAGAAAGCGAGACAGAGAGAGTTGCTGCAGACACACGCAGAGAGACAGGGAGGCAGGAAGAGACACGGAGACGCAGGAAGGGACTGGGGGTCACACGGAGAGACAGGGGGACACGGAGAGAGAGAAAGGGAGACACGGAGACGGAGACGGGGAGACACACATAGAGGCAGGGGGACACGGAGACGGAGACGGGGAGACACACATAGAGGCAGGGGGACACGGAGTGAGAGAAAGGGAGACACGGAGAGAGACAGAAAGTCAAACAGAGAGAGACAGGGAGACACACAAAGAGACAGGGGGACACGAAGAGAGAGACGGGGAGACACACAGGGAAACACAGAGAGAGAGAGACAGGGAGACACACAGAAAGAGAGGGAGACGCGGGAAGAGACAGGGGGACATGCAGAGAGACGGGGAGACACGGAGAGGGAGACAGGGAGACACGGAGAGAGAGAGACAGAGAAACTGAATATGCCTGCGGACTACATATATAAATGCGTGTGTACGCCAACGTGCACGTGTGTAGCCGTCTTGTTCTTTATATCTATACGCACACATACTACACACAGGCGCACTAACCAATATGTATATATATGCGTAGTTGTATGCGCAGAAAACGTACACCTGGATATATGTGTATGTCTGTGTGGAGCATTTTTCTCTATCTCTACCTCTCTCTCACTGTAGACATACACAAGACTAGACATATACGTTAATTTGCATTACTTTGTGTATGCATACACAACAACACATATATATATGTGTAAACATATATTTGTCGCTATACGCGCACTCGATAATATATATATGTGTACATATATATGTATATACGCATTTCTTCCTCGTTTACACGTACACACTAATATGTGTAATTCTCACTCGCCGTATACACACACGCATATATTTGTCCACACATACATTTCTTCGTATACGTCCGCTATTCAGTCTGGATCTGTCTCTTTCTATGTCTCTCTCTATGGAAGATGTACGTACGCACAGCTCCTCCCGGACGTACAGAGACGACTGCGTCGCCTGCTGTCGAATGTTCTTCTGCGTCTACATATGTGCATACACACGTATAAATTAATTCTATCATCGAAGGGGAGAGCCAGAGGGCCTCACACATATATGTGAATAAACTCTAGTATCAAGGTGAGGAGCCGTAGGGCCCCATTTGCATATATATGTGAAGGAATTCTGCTATCAAGTTGAAGAGCCAGACGGCCCCATACATATATATGTATATATGAATTACTCCTCTTACCGAGCTGAAGAGACAAAGGGCCCTATATATATATATATATATATGTATAGATGACTGACTTCTACTATCGAGGTGAAGAGCCAGAGGGCCATATATATATTTATATGAATAAACTCTATTATCATGATGAGGAGCTAGAGGAGCCCGTCAGGAAGCGCAGCAGTCAACTTTTGAAAGAGACTTGCGATGTGTTGAAGAACTAAGACGCTCACCACTTTCTCCCTGCTCGTTCCCGTGGAGGTGGTGGGTGATGAAGCGCGTGTGTGCGGCTGCGTCTTTTGATTGGCTCATTGTTGCTCACGCGCCTGCGGGGGTGTCAGCGCGAGCGCGCCGGCGCGTGAGCAAACAATTATCTCCTTAGCAACAAAGAAGTCTACTATCTGCTTAAAGACGTCTGTACGAACTTTCACCAGCCAATTTTATCTTTTTTTGGACGTCGAAAAGGTGCTGCTCGTTTTGCTGTAGGTGATGCCTCCTGCGTCAACAAACCTGCCTAGCAGCAGCGGCAGCAGCAATGGAACTTCTCGCTTCACAAATTCGGCTACGTTGGTGAGTCCACACACGTGTGTCTGACTTCTTGCTGTTCCTTGTCCTTCTGCGGCTCCCCCTCGTCCTGCGACTCGTTTTTCTGCTGCTGCTACCCTTTTGACATGGAGGGTTGCGCTAGAAACAGCTGCATGTCATCCCAGTGCTGCCGGTCCTGCTGCTGCTGCAGCTCCTGCTGTATCTCCTCTAATTGCTGCTGCTGCTGCTCCACTTGTTGCTGCTTGTGTCGACTGGCGCTGCTGCTGCGTATTAATGGCTGCAGGTGCTGCTGTTCGTGGCGCTGCTCCTGCCGTTTTTCACGCGCTGTATCTGCTGCTGTGCCTTCTGCTGCCCCACTGCTGCTTCAGCTGCTCCTGGGGCCACTGCTCCTCGTCCTGCGAGCTGCTGCTGCGTCTCTGTGGCGCTTGCAATCGCCCGTGCTCCTGTTGTTGCTAGTGGTGCCGCCGTGCTGCTGCCCGGGAGTCTTGGCCTCCCGAGAAGCGGCTGCTGTCTTTTTCCCCGCCGACCAGCTGCCGGAGAGATAACTGCTGCATTTGCTGCTGCTGCCACACCAGAACGAGGCGCGGCAGTCTTGTTGATGTGTCCGCATCAGTTCTTGCCTACCTCTTTGCTGCTGTGCCTCATGCAGCAGCATGACTTCGTTTAGTCCTTCTCGCTTCTTGCTGCGTCGTAGCAGCAGTGCTGGGTTCTTCTTGGTGGGTGTGCCACTCCTGTGCTGCTGCTGCTGTTGCACCTGCGACCGGCTGCCTCTGCTGCTGTGTTGCTTGCCTTCTGCTGCTGCTGCTGAATTGTCGTCGCGTTGATGAAAAACACGGGACTGCTGCGACTGCAGCATTGCTGCTTGCGTTGACGTTGCTGCTGCATCAGAGCAGTTCGTTCATCCGTGATACTGCTGCTGCTGCGTTGCTGCCGGAGGTGGTACTGCTGCTGCTGCTGCTTCTTCTGTGGGGGGGGCCACACAGACGTATGTCAGGACTGTCTCGATTTCCCTTTTCCTCTTGCGATGAGCGCATGCACACCTTTTGCTCGGTCAACAAGGGGCTGCTGCCGGTGGTGTGCTGCTGCCGCTGCTGCCACGCGACGCGGGGACCGCCGCAGGTGCTGTCGCAGTTGCCGGTAACGGCAGGATCACCCGCAGCTGCTTACGCGAAGCTAAAGACTTTTCTCGCCCCTTCCAGTTTTGCAGCTGGCGCTGAAGCTGCTGCTGCTGCTGCACCGCACCCCACGAAGGCTCCTGCTGCACCTGCGGCTGCCCCGCAGCCACCACGTTACCAGGTGTCTTTGCCTTCCTCTGGCCCTCCAATTTCCACAGCAGTAGCGGCAGCAGCAGAGCCGCCGGGGGACGACGAATCAGGAGGAGCCACCGTGCCAGCAGCGAAGGAGCAGCGTTTCCTCCTCCTCCCTGGCCGCCGAGGTGTTGCGGCAGACAAAGTGGAGCAGCAGCAGCAACAACAGCAGGAAGGTAAAGAGGAGGACTCTGCTGTTGCTACAGTAGGGCTGCTGTGTGGCAGTCACCCGCTGAAGGCAGAGGTCATTCGGCAGCTGCTGGGCGTGGCGGTTGCAGCAGGAGAAGCCACAGCAACGAGCTGCTCTCCTTCAAAGAAGAAGCTGCTGCAGCAAGAGCCCGAAGAAAAGCAGGAAGAGTCGCCCGCGGAGAATGCTGAAGCGGCTGCGGCTCGAGGAAATGCTGCTGCAGCGGCTGCAGTCCCTGACGCTGACGCAGAAAAACCTTCTTCCGAAAAGCAGAAGCAGCGGTTGCTGACAGTGGGGGACGAAGGTGAGAGCTGGGCCGCTGCTACTGCCGCTGCTGCTGCCACTGCTGGTACGGCGAGAGGGTCCCTGTTGTCGTAGCTGCTGCTGCGTCTAGGTATCGCTGCTGTGAACGCTCGTTCCGTGGAACAGCTAGCTGCTGTGGCACAGTTTGCCTCACCAACTGAAGGGTTGAGTCCAGCTATTGTTGCTGCTACTAGTGTTGCTGCTGCTCTGCTTGTTCTCACGGGCCGATGCAGCAAGCGCAGGTACTGGCAATGAGGCTGCTGCTGCACGTCCTGCCCCGCTGAAACCCGCTGCTGGTGCTGCTGCTGCATCCGGGGGATACGAAAAATGTTTTCGCTGCTTCCGCTTCTCCACCTATTCCTCTTCCAACGGTACCGGATGTAAAACAGATTGCCGCTGCTGCCGCTGCTGCGGTGTAGCGAACATCCATGCCCTTCGGGTCTGCGGTTCTCGCAGCAGGAAGTGCTGCACCTGAAAGAGAGCAGCAACCTGTGCGGCTCCTAGGTCTCCCGCATGTGCGTGTGTGAAGGGCGTCTCTCTCTACCAGGGACGCCACCTGCTGCTTCTTCTTTTCTTCATTTCTCTCTGCGAATGGAAAAGTGTGTTGCTGCCCCGCGTTCTTGCTTGTCACCGGGTCTTTGTGCTGCTAGCTAGCTTCGTAGGGACCGAGCGAGTGTGAAACAGCAGCAAGTCGGTTTCGGCTTTGCAGCGCAGCTGCGAGAAAGTTGCTGCCGGACACGCGCGGCCGCAACACTTTCCGTGTTGCTGCAGCCGACGGCGACGCTCGTGAACGTCGCGTTCGCACCGGCACATCACTTGCACACGTATATGAAATTACCCGGAAGGGGGCTCTCCCCGTTGACTTCTTCCTGCTGCTGTTACTGCTCGTGCAGCCGCTGCTGCTGCTGTCCCGACTCTGTCTGACATTAATAGTGCTTCTGCTGCTCGCTCGGTGTCATTGCTGCTGCTGCTGTATGTGCTGCTGCCGCTCTCTCTGGCATTTTCTCCTGCTGCTCGCGCGTTGAGTCATTGCTGCTGCCGTATTTATTGTATCTGCTGTTGCTGCTGCAGCGGCAGGTGTTACGCCGTGTGCTGCTGTTGCTCGAATGACTGCCGCTGCTGCTGGTGGAGCTGGTGGCGGTGTTGCTGGTGTTGTTGCCGTTGCTGGTGGGGCTGCGGTGGCTTCCCCGTGTGCTCCTGCTGCTGCTGCATCTGCTGATGGTAGAGCCGCCGGTACTGCTATACACAGCAGCAGGCGTGCCACAGACTCATGCCGTCTACTGCAGTGCATCTGCGTAAATCACCTGTTGTAAATTCGGTTTAGTGTTGCTGCTGTTGCTGCTGCTGCTGTTGCTGCTGCTGCTGTTGCTGCTGCTGTTGCTGTTGCTGCTGTTGCGTGCGTCCTCGGCAGAGGTCGTAACGGCGACACTGCAGCACTTGCCGCCTCCTACGAAAGCGGTGCTGCTGCATGTGGAATTTACTGACACGCCGCTGTTGCAGCAGAAGAGATTACAGCACATGCATCCCTCCGCAGCAACAGCGGTTGAACAAGGAGAAAGGACAGGAGCAGCAACAGCATTGCCAGGAGGAGGAGGAGAAGAACAAGCAGCAGCAGTAGGAGAGTCGCAAACTTCTGCGAGAGGTGCTGCAGCAGCAGATAACCGCGCAGAAAGCCACAGGGAGAGACAGGAGAAGAAGGAGGAAGGAGGGACGGCAGCAGGACCAGCACGTAGCAAGGAAGAAGAAGAAGAAGAGGGTTTTGCTGCTACTCTTCGAGCAGCCATCACAGGTGCTGCAGCAGCAGATTGGGCGCAGACCGTTGGTCGCGCAGCCGACGTTGTCGTCATACCCGTGCTGCTGCAGCAGCTCGTCTTGCGACGCCGGAGGCGGCAGCAGCAGCACCAACGTCAGCACCAGCAACTTCAGCAGCAGCAACTTCAGCAGCAGCTTCAGCAGCAAGAACTCCAGCAGCAGCAGCAGCAGGAGCAGCAAGATACTCGGAGAGAGACAGCGGGGCAACGGGGGCAGGAGAAGAAATTACAGCCGGTTATCGCAAACGTGGGTGCCATTGTTGGTGGGAAGGAGAACACAGCAGTTGCCGACGCAGTATCAGCAGCAGCAGCGTCTGAGGAAGAAGAGGAGGAAGTAGAATTGCCGGACGAATTGCGTTTGATGCTGCATGCGATGGGGAGGTTGCATGCGACGGAGGAACAGCAGCAGCAGGAACTGGCTGAAACAGCAGGACAGCAGCAGCAAAGCGTCACCGGCAAGCTGCAGCAGCTGGATGGATACTCACAGCCAGAGCAGCAGCAGCAGCAATCCCCACGTACCGGGCTTTCAAGACAGCAGCAGCTGCTTCTCGTTCTCCTCATAGTACGTCCGCGTGCATGGAGGTCCCCTCTTCCTCGTATATTGCCATATAAAAGCTTTCACCTATTTATATGTATATGTCGCTGATGGACACATAGAAGTGAATCAACAAAGTATATATACATATATTTGTATATATATATGTGTGGCTACATAGTGTACATATATGGTCGGCTTGATACCAAGTATATGTATATCTTCCTATCTGTATCTATATCTCCATCTATATATATACACATATATATATGTATGTGGTTGTGGAGTACGTACAGAGTTAAACTGATGGAAACAGTATGGTTATACACAGATAGATAGATGTATGCATGTGTTTTTGGTGTGCGTGTAGAACTCGACGGGTAAATAACAATATATGTGTATATGTGTATGTATCTGATAGACGTGTAGACGTGGATTTACATGTATATTATATATAGGTCTGTGTAGACGCATGCTTATATGTGCACACTAGCCGGTAAGGAGACTTCCACATATATATTCATATATAAATGCATATATGCCTATTTCCACGCGTACGTGCATCGGGGCGTAGACACACACGTGTGTAGTTTGCAAGTGACTGGAGGCTGCGATTCGCATGCATATATGTATTTCTTCCTTTCCCATTCTGTCTCTCTCTATGGGTGCCTCGCGCTATCGATTCACGTATATACTGTCCGCGTGACACGACTCTATTCTTGCATATAAAAGTATATTTGTCTCTTCCTCTCTTTCTGTCTTCCTCTCCCTTTCTCTATTTCTCCCTCTCTTTACATACACATATATATGCATATATATATATATGTAAACGTATGGGCCCACCGGTGTGATGTTGTATGTATGTGGCTCTATTATATGCGGATATTGCCTTCGCATGTGTAGGTGCCCGTGTCTCTCCATCATCACTCATACATATATACGTTTCTATCCATACATATATATATATTCATGTGCGTATAATAGTATACAGGCGTATACATATGTGTATATATACGTGAAGTCACACACATCAATATACATATATATATGCATGCGCCTGTACTTATATATACATGAAGTCACACACACACACATATATATATTGTTGTAGGTCTTGAAGTGTACAGGTGCATAGGTGTATGTATATGTATATATTTGTGTAGTGGGGGCAAAGTGTATCCTCTGACTATCTACATATATATGTGTGTATGTCTTCATATAAAGCTATAGTACTACGTCTACATCAACACATATATGTAGACAGTCAGGAATATATGTATATGTGAATAAGGCCAGGAATCGATTTGTATGTAGACACGTACGTATATATTTATGCGTAGTAGAGTCCTTCTCGCGTAGGGAAAGTGTGAAACTGCTGCAGGCGGCAGAAGGAGAAAAATTTTGTAGTTCGCTTCTGCAGGAGGCTTCGCTCTCTCCCGTTGCAGTGCACAAAATCAAACAGCGACACTCCTTCTATGAGTAGCCTCCCTCTCTCTCTGTCTCTCTGTCTCTCTGAAAATATCTATTATAGGCCACGTCCCTCCATATATGCAAATATATATATTTATACGTATAATATAAGCCACGTCCCTGTCTCTCTCTATCTCTCTCCATATATACATATATATATATATTTATATGTATAATATAAGCC
>JAOXNV010024946.1:0-12756 GCA_028565915.1 Momotus momota
GGGCTGCGGGACGGGAAATCCCTGTTTCTTTGGGGTGCCTGGAAAGAGGGTGGGGGTGTCTGCTGTAGAGCCAACGCTTTGCCTGTGACTGGAGCACCATCAAATGTGGGGAGTGAGCAGGGTGGGTGACAAGCCCTAAAATCTGGGCGAGGAAGGGCTGGAGATGGGCGAGTGCCCTAGCGAAGCTGGGGGATGCTGCAGCAGGGCAGGCCTGAGGCTGGGGTGACGGGCGTGGGGTCCCAGCCCGGTTTGTGGGAGGGCGGCCGAGACCCCGGGAGGGGGAGCCCCTCGAAGAGCTGCGGTGCGGGGCCGGGGCTGCGTTTGGGGCGGGAGAGAAGCGAGTCCGAGCAGAGCATCCCCCGCCTGCCCTTCCCTCCCCACCCCCATCTCAGCCCGGGGCCGCGGGGCCGGGGCGGGATGCGCGGCCGGGGCCGGGGCGGGGAGCGCGGAGCGTCCTCCCCCGCCGGGCCGGGGGGAGCAGGGCGGCGCGGGGCGACTCGGCTCGGCACGACTCGGCCAGCCCCCTGCGCCTCCCCGCCACGCCATGGAGAGGAGCCGCGCCGGGCGGGAGCCCCAGCCCCAGCCGGCCCAGGGTAAGGCTCCGTGGCGGGCACCGGCTCCGGTGCCGGTACCGGCGGGCGCCCAGGGCCCTTCCCGCACCGCAGGGCCGCGCGGAAGTCGGGTTGCAGGATGCGGCCGTGGGGGGAGACGGGATCCAGGCCGCGGCGAGGAGCAGGAGCCGGCCGTGGGGGTGCAGGATACGACAACGGGAGGATCGGGACTCGGCCGTGGCGGTACCGGACCCGGCCGTGGGGTGCGGGATCCAGCCTGTGAGGCGCATGATCCCGGCCGTGGGAATGGGGGTACCGTACCCGGCCGTGGGGTGCGGGACCCCGGCCGTCGAGATGCCGGCGCGGATGCCGCGGCGGCCGGGCCCGGAGGATGCGGCAGGGCCGCCCGCGGAGCCGTTCCGGCGGCAGAGCCGGGGCGGGGGCCCGGAGTGGCGGTGGAGGAGCCCGGGAGGACGCGCTGCTGGGACAGGGGCCGGAGCGGGCTGGGGAGGGGGGGCTTCCCGGGAGGGACAAAGCCCGGGCATGGCCCCTCCATCTTGGGGTGGGACGGAGCCGCGCAGCCCCCGGCCAGGCTGCGGGGGGAGCTGCCCTTGGGGAGCCCTCCCGGGGGCGGCCCCGCCATGGCGCTGGGGGGGCCGGGGTGGTGTCGCCTGTCCTTGGCCGGGCTCGTCCCCGCCCCGAGTTCTCCCTCCGTGTCCTGCTGCCGGGGGTCCCGGCGGGCAGGGCCCCGCTGCCGCGTGTGGTGCTGGATCCCGGCCGGGCAGGCTGCTTTGCTCGGGGGGTGCCTGCCTGCCAGGGCACCCCCGCTCCGGCTCTAGGGAGCAGGTGGCCCTCGGGTCACCGCCGCTGCCGGTCCCGCCACCTCGCACCGGCCGCGGCACGCCGGTGATGGGCGAGCGGAGGCGGCTGGCGCTGCCCGGCGGTGGGCGGCGGGTGCAAGGCGGTGCCCTCCACTTGGCCGGGGCCAGCTGCGCTCGCCTTCGCCGTGGGGTCCCGGGGCATGTCCTGGCTGGTCCGGTCCCGGTGCTGCCCCAGGATGAACTCCGCAAGCGGGAGGAGGGCGGTGGCCGGCGGGGCCGAGGCTCGGGGCGAGGGTTTGTTTTGGCTCTTCCCGGCAGGGCTCCGGCCAAGCGCTCTTTGGCCCCGCTCGCTCGGCGCGGGGCCGTGACTAAGCAGGGCTCTCCGTGACCGAGCTTCTTCCCACTGATGGAGGAAGAGGAGAAGCAGCTCCCCTCCCCCTCGGCCCCGGTGCCCACCGCCACGCCATGATTCATCGCCCGCAACCCGCCCGGGCCTTGGCGGGCGCGGAAGGATGGCTGCCGGTTCCCAGTATTGCCGAAATGCCGCTCGCCCTTCATCGGGGGCTGTCGAACACGCTGGCGGCAGATCCCCGGCCGCACGGCGTGTCCTGCTCTGCAGACATATTGTCTGTATCCCGCTCGCCGCCTCCGCAGCCTTCCCGCCCGCCCCGGCACGCAGCCCAGCGCAGCCTTCCCTTCTCTCTCGAGGTCGTCGCCGCCCGGGGAGGAGGGATGGCGGCTCCCGGCCACGCTGGCCTCTCCTGTGACCGGCCGGACTCCCCACGTCACCCCAAGCGTTTTGGTTCCCTGGTGCGGGGAAGTGCTGGCCTCTCTACCGCGAGTTCGGAGGATGGTGCTGGGAAAGGTGGATGGCTCTGCAGCACATCCCGCTCCAGGGACCATCCCTGATCCGCCTCATTGGGTGACCCGCATGGCCAGGCAGCCCAAGATGCTCCCTGTCTCGCTGCCCAGCGCAGGTTAGAGCCCCCAGCTCCCAAAGTGTGACATGTCCTGGCTGCCAGCGGGAACAGGGTTGCACCCCAGAGATGGGGACCCACCGTGGTGTGGGGCAGCTGGTGGTGCTGGGAGGCAGGAGCTTGTGGTGGCCCCACGGAGCCGTGCGGGTGGGATGCTGCCCCATGGGTGGGCAAAGAAGCAAGGACCAGGCAGGGGTTTGCTCTTATCCAGGTTTTCTGAGGCTTCTCCAGCTCTTCACCCTCTGTCCCGGCAGAGAGGAAGGGTGCAGGGTGAGCTGGTTGCCAGTCAGTGCCTGTGTTTGGGGGCAGGCAGCTTGGGAGCTCTCCCAGCGCGGGAATGCCAGCAGAGCTGCTGCTGTGAAACCGTCAGAGCAACGTGATGCGACGTGCGGAGCGTTGATGTGACAGTCCCGTGGTGCCATGTCCAAAATAGTTAGCGCAGCTCTCGCTCATCGGGAGGCCTTGGAGCAGGGACGGCCAGCAGCAGAGGGAGCCTGCTGGGAGCGGAGCTGGATCCTGCACGGCCCCAGCCCTGGTAGGTGCCCGCATCCGCGTTCTCAGGCTCAGGACCTGGTTTTTTGGAGGTGCTGAGCACCTGCTCCCTTTGAGGCCAGAGGTGCCCTCTGCCCTGCCTTTGAGCCAGGTTTCTGTTTTCCCAGTGTGATGCTAGCAGGCAGGTTTTCGGGAGCGCGACTGGGCCGGCTGCCCTTGGTGCTGGCGGCTTCGCACGGGTCACCCCAAGGACGAGGGCACCTCCTGTCGGCACTGCCCAGATGGATGGGGGGCAGGTGCTGCCTGTCCCTGCCCTGGGTCTGTTTGGGGCCGTACTGTGACCACAGCCAAGTGGAAAGTTTGCCATGGGGGTGCCATGGCGGTGCAGCAGCTCCGGCTGTTTCCTCCGCGTGTATTTTAAACCCTGGAAACCCCCCGGCTCTGGCCCTGCTCTGGCCACAAGATCCTGGCTCCCAAGTTCCCCTTGTTGCTCTCTTGACTTGGCATGTCACCGCCAGCTCGGTGCTGTGCAGCTGTGCCCACCTGGCTGTGCTGCTGCCTGTGCCCCGCCTGCCCTGCTCCTGCCAGGTCCTGGAGGCCCGTCCCCGAAGCGGAGCTACAGGCATCGCATGGGGCACCGTGGGATGGTGCCTGACCTGCCTCGATGCTCCCAGTTGTTTTCCTGGCTCAGAGCCGACGGGGAGAGGAGCCAACCTCAGGCTATGGCGCCTGTGCTGCCGGGGGCCATGTTGCAGGTGGCTGTGGGCAGCAGCACCGCAGGACCCCCGCCATGGGTGTCATTTCCACCAGTGACTGCTGAGGTGGCACCGGCCATCCGCGGTGAGGAGCTGCTGGCATCGCCGGTGTCTCCCTGCCCATGTGTGTGAGCCAGGCCCAAGGGTGTGTGTCAGCGCTGCGCCCGTCGCATGTCAGGGATGTGCCGAGGATGTGCCAGGGATGATGCACCAGGGCTGTGCCAGAGGTGCTTGCTCACTGTCCTTGTCATCCAGGTGTGAGGGGGAATCCCGGGATCCAGGTTGGGTAGGGTAGGGCAGGGCTTGGCTCTGAATCACATCTGAGGTGTGGTGAAGTGGGGTGGGATGAGGGCAGCACCGGGGCTCCAAGCACTCCCAGGACTTTGAGCACCCCCGTGCACCCCATGGCACCCTGGTGGCCTTGGGTAGATGCTCTCCACTGGACACTAGCAACCACAGAGCAATCCTGGCCTCAGGGCCAGGCAGCCTCCCTGCTCAGCACTGGGACCTGTTGGCAATGAGGAGAGGCCCCGGGAACCCATCCTTCCTGCTCTGCTGGCATGGCCATGGGGCTGCCATCCAGGCAGCTGGAAAACAGCCACACTGGGAAGGTCCCAAGGATGCACTGGGTATGTGGGTGTCCTCATGGGCTGCGAGCAGTGGCCCTGCAGAGCCGGCAGTGGCTCTTGGGGCTGGGGCTCCCCTCAGGACCTCACCCCAGGCATCGCAGGGACTTGTGCCATGGCCAGGGTGGCCGGGTTCTGCTGGCTGGGCACTGTGGCCCCTCTGGTGGCTTTGCAGCAGCCACCAATGGGCCCTTGCTGTGCCCACCTGCTCTGCCCTCTCCTCCTGGGGTCCCATCTGATGCTCCCGGCCCCGGGCGGGTTCTGCACGCGGAGCAGCCGGTGGCCGTGCCACAGAGCGGGTACATGAGGATACGGCAGTCAGGGGGAGCTGAGGTTAAAGCGTGGCGGGTGCCCTCCGCCCTCGTGGGAAGTGCCCTGCGGGGCTACGCGGCGGACGGTTAACAAGGGCTGCTCGCCTTCCGACCGCAGCACCCCGCGGGGCCTCGATGTGCTCTCGCTTCACGGCACCCGGGAATTTGCCTCTGCCTGGCTGAGCATCCCCAGCCATGTGCTGGCCATGGAGCAACGCCCGCTGGGCTGGGCAGTGCCGGAGGTGCCAGCGGTGCTTGGCGGTGCAGGTGCTGGTGGCACGTGGCTCCACGGAAGGAGCTGGGTGACACAATGTCGAGGGGCAGAACCTCATCCCTGCCCATGGCTGGGCACAGTGCCGTCCCCATGCCATCAGCGCCGGGCTGGGGGCTGCACAAGAACCATGCCTGCATGTCTGGGGGGTCAGGGAGCTAATCCCCTGTGGAATGCCCCGGCCGGGGGAGAGGGGACGCCCGCGCCGCCTGGGCGCAGGCAGCATTGGGTTTCAGGGCAGCTGCCGCGCTGGAGCAGCGACAGGGACAGATGGTGGCAGGGCTGGCCCTGGCCGTGCGCTGGGGTTTTGGCCATGCCCGGCGCTGTGGGATGGATCCTGCCCAGACCTGTGCCTCGGGCTCCATGTCCAGTGGCGCAGGGTGGCAGGAGGCACCCACCATCCCCCTCCCCGCTGCCCGCCCAGCTGGGGCCGCGGGAGTTATTCCATCTGCTCTGAGGTGTCAGCCTGTCCTTGACACCTTCGCTCGGCTGGCAGACCCGCGGGCAGCGCCTGCCTGTGCCACCGCAGGAGTTTGCACGTCTGAGCTGGGACACACGCGGTGTCACCCAGGGTATCGTCCTCAGAGCTGGTGCGAAGCCCCCTGCCCGCGGGTGCCGATCGGGGCCAGCTCTGGAGGATTGGGGTGAGGAACCCCCAGCTGCAGCCCTGGCACCTTCCCGGCCACACACGGGGCTCACGGTCACTTTGAAGGCGCAGCGACGGGGCGGCGGGATGTGCAGGATCGAGGCCAGGGGATGGGCCGGCTTCCTGCAGCAGAAAATACCCGGAAAGCTGCCGGGGTCTGCGGGGGGGCCGGGGCTGGCTCTGTCCTCTCTGGAGCCCGGGGTGGGTCAGCTCTGCTGGCACCAACCCCGAGCTTCTGGGGAGGGCTGCAGCAGGATCCCGAGTGCCTCCCTGGGCAGGTGGGTGCTGCTGTGGGTGCTGGGGGACCGTGGCTCCTGGGGTGCAGCAGTGTCATCAGCGCAGGGGGCTGGCGGTGCCATGCCCAGCCCCACGGGCTCCGGCGCAGGGTGGAGGAGCGGCGCCAGCCCATGTTTGCAGAGCCCACACTTCGCTCCTCGACGAAGCCTCTGGAGAGCTCTGCAAACACGGCTGGGCCATGACATCACCCGTGGCCAGGGCCATGGGGTACCCGTCACTGGTGTCCCCGCCGTCCCATGCCACCAGAGCTGGGGTCACATGCTGCAGCGGTGCCCGTGGGGTTGGAGCGAGCTGCCTGCGGCACTGGGTCAGGTCGGGCATTGTTGCTGGACAGGAGGGGTGGCACTGCCTGCTGTGTGGGGGTCAGGACTCTGGTCCCGGCACGTACCCCAAAGGGATGTTTGCAAAGGGCTGGTAACCGGGGCAGGGGGGAGGTCACTGCAGGCAGTCCTGGCACATCCACCCTGCGCAGTGGGTGTGCGGCTGGCACCACATCTCCTTCCTCAGCGCCGACGTGCGTGACGGGGTCCCCTGGGGCCAATCGTGCTCCCCTGGGGGTGTGCAGAGCGGGCACCGTGCCCCCCGCCGGGGCAGGCAGCGGGGAGGGGGCTGCTGGCTGGCACTGGCCTCGTGTGCATTCCTGTGCCATGAGTTCATGGCTGCGCGGGCCTGGCTGCCGCATGGCCGGCGGTGGGGGACGTGGGCCACAGCGCTGACGTCAGGTTGCGGGGCCCGCGCCCATCCTGCCGCCGGCTGTGCCGCCAGCACCTGCGGAAGCGGCCCCTGGGGAGAGCAGCGGGGACACACGTGGATCCCCGTGCCTGAGCGGGGTCTCGATCACCGCATCCCCACCGTGGCGGGGCCGGGGTGGCAGCTGCCCAGGGAAGAAGGGCAGCTTTGTGGCGGCCGTGCCTGGTGGAGCCCTGGCCAGGCCCTCTGTGCATTGTGCACCCGGCGCCTGGCACTCGGCGTGGGGCAGCATGGGTGCCCCCCAAGGCGGGGGCAGCAGCAGGGCTTGGGTGGGCATCTCGAGGATTGTCTCCAGCCCCTGTGGCCAGGGACAGACAGTGTTTGGGGGAGATGGGGTTGTCCCAGGCTCCCCCACTGAGCGACCGTCCGTTTTGCACTGCTTGTGTTGCAGGGAAGCCACCATCCCCTATGGGAGACAGCGTGCCACCTCCCACCCCGCCACCCTCCTCGCCTGGAGATGTCCTGCAGGGAGGGCGTGCCCCCCCTCAGCCTGACCGACCTGTCCTTCCAGCCGTTGTCCCCTCCGGACAGCCAGTCTTGCCCATCCCTCCGCCCGTCACCCCCTCTGAAAAGACCGTCTCGCCCGTCCCTGCAGCCGTGACCCACTCAGTGCAGCCCGTCTGCCCCCCAGCCGTGATGTCCCATCCCGAGAGCAGCACCCCACAGAGCGACCGACCCATCCCTCCAGCTGTGACGCCGTCGAGACAGCCCGACTCCCCTGTCCCCGCAGCCGTGGCCCCCTCGGCAGAGAGCGTCCCCCCATGGTGTGACCGATCCCCCCCTGCGCCACCCCGGCCCCCTGTGACAGAACACCCCAAAGAAGAGGAGTCACCCCGCGCTGCCTGCCAGCCGGTGCCCGCCCACGCTGCTGCTGCTGCCCCTTGCCCCGTGGAGATGCTGCCCCGCGGGAGCGAAGCCCTGGCCCCCGGTGAAGGGGCCCCCTCCAATGCCAAGAGCTCCCTGGGTGCCACAGCCGGGCCCTCGAAGGACATGCCCTCCCGGAGCGACCGCCTCACCCCGGCTGCAGCCTCTCCAGCTTCTGCCACCAGCCCCAGGTCTAAGCAAGGTGGGTGCCTGAGGAGGGGCTGGGGGTGCTCTGGTGATGCTGGGACCCCGTGGGCACTGCCTCGTGCCTCCATGCCCAGCTGGTGCTCGCACAGCACTGGGGTGGGGTGCCTAGGCACTGCTCTGAATGTGTGTCTCTGCTACAGATGCCCAGAAAGCCCAGGCGAGGCACAAGCAGGCGAAGGAGCGGCGCGAGGAAAGGGCCAAGTACCTGGGTACGGGGCTGGGGGAGTGGGGTGGGACATGGGTCTGGCAAACCCTGAGCAGGGTGGGACATGGGGCTGATGAGTCCTGGGGTTTACACCAGGAGGGAAAGTGGATGGAGGGGGCGGCAGGAGCTAAGGAGCTTTGCCGGGTCATGGGCAATCCCATTAGCTGCCATGAGCTGAGCCCAGGCAGGAGCTGCTGTGCCAACGTTCTGTCCCCCCAGGAAGCCACCATCCCCCTGGCACGCTGCTGTCCCCTCAGCACGTCACTGTCCCCTTGACACAGCTCCGCCAGCTGCTCCCCACGGTCCAGGTGTCCCCCAGTGCATGGGTGCCCCTTGGTCTGTGCCGGAACCACCAGCCCGGTGCCCAGCTCTGTGCCATGTGCGGGCAGCCGCAGGCAGCCCCGCAGCGGCTCGGGGCAGCGGGCGAGCGGGGCCCCCGCACTGCTCATGGGGCCTCCTCGTCCCCACGCTCTTTCCACCCTCATTCCCCCATTGTTCGCCGGCACGGCTTGGCGGGCTCCCGGCCTCCCTTTTGTCCTCGCCAAAACCCCTCCCTCGCCGGCTGGCTGCGATGCCGCCTGCCCCGCGCACCCAGGGCACCCGGCCGCCCGCCCTGGCCGGAGCCGGCCCTCGGCCCTGCGCTGCCGGCACGGACACGTGTCCCTAGCACTGGGGCTGGGGCTGTGCCTCGGGTGTGACCCCGCTGCCCCCTCTCCCTCCTGCAGCTGCCAAGCGGGTGCTGTGGCTGGAGAAGGAGGAGAAGGCCAGGCTGCTGCGGGAGAAGCAGCTGGAGGAGCGGCGCAAGCGCCTGGAGGAGCAGCGGCTGAAGGCGGAGAAGCGCCGTGCGGTGCTGGAGGAGCGGCAGAGGCAGAAGCTGGAGAAGAACAAGGTGGGGATAGAATCACGAAATTGTTTAGGTTGGAAAAGATCATCAAGTCCGACTGCTAAGGGATGGGGTGTCATGGGCGTGGTGGGCAGGGGACCAGGGTGGCACGTGGAGGATGCGCTCCCTGGAGATACCTTGTGGCTCCAGCAGCCCTTCGGGAGCTGCCCACTGTGCCTGTCCTCCGTGGTGCCCATCCTTTGTGGTGCAGGGCCTCTGTGGTGACCAGCTCCCTGGGCACCCTTGCCTTGCCCAGGGTGGGCATCACTGCCCCATTTTCCTCCCAGCATCCCCAGCCTCATGCTGGCAGGCTCCAGCCACTCTCGGTGACCCACTAGCCCCACCGTTTCCCTCTCCCTCGACAGGAGCGCTACGAGGCGGCCATCCAGCGGTCGGCCAAGAAGACGTGGGCAGAGATCCGGCAGCAGCGGTGGTCCTGGGCCGGGGCCCTGCATCACGGCTCCCCTGCGCACAAGGATGGTGAGTGCCAGGCAGGGTGAGGGGAGGCGAGACCCCCCCCCAACCCAGCTCAGCCCCACTCTGCCGTAGGGTCGTGCTGCCGTCACCCCGGGCTGTGCCGGGGCCCATGGGGGTTCCGGAGTGTCTCTGGTTGGGCAGGGTGTGAGATGGAGGCTGCGTCATGGTCACCATTCTGTGCAGGGACGTACCTGGGGACAGCCCTGGCTGCCTGCGGGGCACTGTGGCCATGGCGCCCCGGTCTCCAGCAGCCAGGTGGAGCCTGGTATGGGCTGTGGAGCTGTGCGAGGCTGTGGCTGTGGCCATATCTCTGGGATCTGTGCTGCAGCATGTCCCCTTGAGGGAGTGACTGTGGCTGTGTCAGCTCCTGGGTGTGGTGTGTGGCCGCGCTGTGCCGTGCCCCTGCAGCGGCTGCCTGAGGTGCAGCCGTGTCTGCTGCCCTGCAGCCAGAGCACTGAGTCCAGCTTGTCCCATTCCTTGGGGGTTCCTCAGGGAATCCCCGTGGGGTTGGGCATGTGGAGATCTCCGTTGTCCCCTGAGCGCTATGGGGATGGGGACGGGGCTGCGCCAGCGGGCGCTGGCACTACCTGGCGTGGTTGATGGCGTAGAGGGGAGCGCTGTCTGTCCCATTTGTGCCGCGGGGCGGCTGTGGCAGCCCCGGCTGTGCCTGGCCGGGCTGTGTGTGTGTACAGGCGTTGTGTGCCGGGCTGTGTGTACCGGCACCACATGTGTACGGGTGTTGGTGCCGGGCGGTGTACACAGGCTCCATGTTCTGGTTATGCCTGTCTGGGCCGTGCAGCCGGGTGCCGTGTGTCCGGCTGTGGCTCGTGGCACACTCAGGACAGACCCATGTGTCCATCTTGCGGCTCTGGGCAAGGTCTGGCCAGGGGACACCTTCCCCTGCTACCACCTCCTGCCGGGACGTGCTGCTGGAGCTGTCACCAGCGCTCTTGCTCGCCAGTGTCCCGGCTGCCACCACCTCCACCAGCACCAAGCTGCCCTGGCCGGGGTTCAGAGATCCCAGCACCCTGCGCAGGTGCTGCCGGCCACCAGCACCCTCCTGGCCCTGCCGTAGTGACCCAGCACTGGTGTGATTCTTGTCCTGTGTCTGCCTGGACCTGCCACCCTCAGCTTGCTCCCCTGGGCTGGCTGCTCGCTCGGTACTGCCGAGATCTCTGGCCACCAGCTCCCGATTCCCAGGACTGCTTTTGAGGAGACTGGTGTGGCAGGGCCCAGGAGCCTCCCTGGCTCCCCAAGGATGAAATCTCTGCATGATCCCAGCATGACGCCCCTGGGCTTGGGTGCTGTGCCGTGCTGGATGCCAGCGCCGTGTGCCCTCTCCTCAGATACCAGCATCTCCTGTTCCCACTCTCTGTGCCATGTCCTCGTGCCCCGGTGCCCCGGCGCGGCCGTGCATGCTGCATGTTGGGGGCCCGGCCCCAGCCCCGGGACCTTAATGCCCTTGTGTCTTTTCCCTCCTCCAGGTGCGAGCCGGTGCTCGGTGTCCGCTGTAAACCTCCCCAAACACGTCGACTCTATAATCAACAAGCGGCTCTCCAAATCCTCCGCCACCCTCTGGAACTCTCCCAGTAGAAGTAAGAGCCCTTTGCATTTGCCCCAGCGCAGGGGGCACAGCCCGGCCCCCACCCAGCGCTGGGGACCCCCGAGACCAGGGTCCCCCGTCCCCAGGCCCTGCCTTGCAGCACGGTGCCCGCGGAGAGAGGAGAAGCCGTTTGCTGTTTGTGGGAGGAGGCCCTTGAGGCTTTGCGAAGGCTGGGAGGAGGAGGAGGAGCAGCAGCAGCAGCAGCTGGGTTGTGGCAGCCCCGTGGGTTGCCAGGACGGGGACTGGGAGCCTTGGCTCCCTGCCTCGGGCAGCTCCGGTGGGTGCGATGCTGCCGCAGAGCCGGGCTGCCCATCATTGGACCCTCCTGGGGACTGGGCACGGTCCCCCCCGCCGCCGTGACGCCCGTCCCTACGGGCACCCGGGGCTGGGTGCCACGGGGCACAGTGGGCATGGTGCTGCGTCGGGTGCTGCGAGGTCATCCCGGCCCTGGGCGAGCTGCCCGGGGCCGCGGCCATGCCAGAGGGATGCGTCCAGCGCCAGGGCCGCTGTTGTGTTTCGGGGTTGCCTGGCGATGGGCGCGCGCCTTCCCGGCCGGGTATAAATAGCTGAAGCAGCTGACGCGGGTGGCTGCAGGGGCTGGTGACGCAGGTGGCTCCGGCAGTGGGGGCTCAGCCTGGGGAGAGCCTCCCAGGGGCTCTCGGCACCGCCCGGCTGGGAGAGGCGTCTCCCTTGGCCAGTGCCGCACCCGGTGCCCTGTCCCTGCCGCTGTGCCCCTGGCTCTTTCTCCCCTCCTGGCAGCGGGTGCTGCACCCGGCATCATCAGGGACCCGGCGGAGAGGGGCAGAGGGGGCTCTGTATCTGTGGGTGGTTCCTGTGCGCCTGTTGGGTGCCAGTGGTGTGCACTGGAGGGCAGCCAGTGGCAGCCCCGTACCTGGCTGAGCCGACAGCGTGGCTGGGGACGTCCGTTCCTTGGGTGCCACCAGTTTGGCTCGTCTCAGTGACTTCGGCATATCCCCCTCGGGGCGAGGGCACGATGCGGCGTCCCTGTGGCGGCTGCAGGGTGCTGGATCACACCAGGGCAGAGGCACAGGGAGTGTGCACACACCAGTGCCGAGCACTGGCTAGAGTGGAAGGGGCCGCTGTCAGCAGGGGCACAACCTGGCGCTGCGGGTGCTGTTCACTGTGGGTGCTCGTTGGGGAGGTTTAGGTTGGAGCTGAGGAACAGTTTCTTCCTGGAAAGAGTTGTCCAGGCCTGGCCCAGGCTGCCCAGGGCAGGGGTGGAGTCCCCATCCCTGGAGGGGTTTCCAAGCCCTGGAGATGTGGTGCCGAGGGACAGGGGTCAGTGGCGCCCTGGCAGTGCTGGAGGAGCAGATGGACGCGATGATCCGAAAGGGCTCTTCCGTGATTCTATGATTCTGTGATTCTGTGCATGGTGGCTGTGGTGTCTGCAGGGCACAAGGACACCATTGTGGGGCTGCAGCATCGTTCCGCAGACACCATACCTGCACCCCACTCAGCTGGCTGTGCCCTGGCCTCACCGCAACCGCACGGCTGCTTCCTGCTGTGGGCAGCCCTGGGGCTGGTGCCTGGGGGCTCAGGGATATGCTAAGAGCCCCTCTCCTTCCCCAGATCGGAGCTTGCAGCTGAGCCCATGGGAGAGCAGCATCGTGGACCGGCTGATGACGCCTACCCTGTCCTTCCTGGCGCGCAGTCGGAGCGCAGTGACGCTGGCCGGGAATGGCAAGGAGCAGGGTGAGCTGCCGGCGGGGGGCCATATGGGTCCTGGAACAAGGACTGGGATGAGGACGCCTAAAGCCGGCGGAGAGCTGTCGGCAGTGCCTTGCTGGCTCTGTCCTGACTGAGCGGTCTCTCCTACCCCCAGTGCCCGTTTGTCCCCGCTCGGCCTCTGTCAGCCCCCTCAGCCCCTGCCACAACCACCGCCTGCAGCACCGCTGCTGGGACAGGCGGAAGGGAACCACTGGCAGCCCCGACGTGACGCCGCGCCGCAGAGCCGAGTCCTCGCCCGTGAGTGGCATCTCCCGTGGGGACCCCTGGGTGC
>JAOXNV010024947.1:0-12750 GCA_028565915.1 Momotus momota
CTCAGGTGACAGCCCACGATGGCGGGGGAGGAGCGCGCCTTAGCCTCCCTCTTACGAGCCCTGCAAGGTCTCACTCCAAAAGACTTCCAGGAGTTTAAGACGAAGTTCTCGGAGGTCGACGTGGAAGGAGGATGGAATATCCCCAAGGACTCGCTGGCGAAGGCCGCCCACCCTTGCGCACTCGTCAGCTGCGTGGGTGAGAACGGCGGCGAAGAGGCCGCCGTGGATGCGGCGATTGGGTTGTTTGAAGAGATGAACCAGAGGGACCTCGCCGAGAAGCTCCTGGATGAGAAGGTGAAAGGTAGGCAGCCTGCACATGTACGTTTTCCTTTTCTGGGTCTCTTTTCCCCTTGAGTGATCCTGGAGACGGGTAGAAGTTGGTAAGGGCAGGTTTTGGCTTCCCAAGGAGCCTGGAAACATGAAGGTGTCCCATTGTGATCTTATTAGTGTGGGGCCGAGCCACCTCTCCTCTTGCTGTCCCCATCTGCTGAGCTCCTTCTCCTGGAGAAGGACGTTCAGCTCCCAGCACCACCTGGCACGCAGCCGGCCAGACCCTTTCCTCATGGGGTGAAGATTAAGGACATCTCTGCAAAGGTCACGTCTCATAACGCTTTGGAGACAGAGGTGTCCCCAGAAACCCAGGGACAGTGCCTTTGGCCCCAGGGGCAAAGGAGCAGCGGGATGGAGGCTGCAGGAGGCCCCAGGCGACAGGGTTTGCTCCTAGGGTGGTTAAAACAGGGGTTGATGGATCAGCATGACGGTGGGGAACCATGAGAGAAGGACCCCTCCCCAACTGACCAGAAGCCCTAAGTTCTGGCAGGCCATGTCCTTATTGCCTCTGCCAGGCTGAGGAAAGCCCCGAGCATTGAGACGAGAGTCCCATCGGTGTGTCAGGAGCGCGGTTGGGCTGGTTGGAAGCTCCTCACGCATCCGGCTGTGCTTGGAACTCAGCCTGCTTCTCGCCGGTACAGAGTACAAGCGGAGATACCGAGAGCACGTGGTCCAGGAGTTCCTCCGGTACAAAGAGGTGAACTCCCGTCTCGGGGAGAAGCTGTCCATCAACAACCGCTACACCGCCCCAACCATCGCCAGGAAGCCGGGGAGCAAGCACGGAGGTGAGCGTGAAGCTGTGGGCGCCAGCCGTGGATGCGCCGACACCACCTGCGGACGGGCCGCCGTCGCCGTCACCGCGCAGACGCTGTTCAAACCCGACGAAGACGGGCAAACGCTGCGGGTCGTGGTGCTGGTGGGGGCCCCGGGGATGGGGAAGACGATGATGGTCAGGAAGGTGATGGTGCAGTGGGTGGAAGGGACCCTCTATGCGCAGTTTGACTACATCTTCTGCATAGACTGCAAAAACGTTGCCCTTATCAAGGAAGCGAGCGTGGAAGACCTGCTTTCCAAGTGCTGCCCTCACAGGCGGATGCGGGCCGAGAAGATCCTGGGTGACCAGGAGAAGATCCTGTTGATTTTTGATGGCTTCGAAGCCCTGGGATTTTCCTTGGTTCAGCCCAAAGATGAGCTGAGCTCTGACCTCAGAGAAGTGAAGCCGCTGGAAACCACTCTGATGAGCTTGTTGAAGAAGACTGTTCTTCCTGAGTCCTCTTTGCTTATCACCACGAGGCCGACAGATCTTCCAAGCCTGGGGCGGTGCCTGGAGGGCGAGTGTTATGCGGAAATCCTGGGATTTTCAGCAGCCATGAGGAAGGAGTATTTCCACAGGCATTTTGAGAACGAGAAGAAAGCTGACATGGCCTTCACGTTTGTCAGAGGCAACGAGGTCCTCTACAGCTTGTGCGTCATCCCTGTCATGAGCTGGACTGTCTGCACCATCCTTGAGCAGGAGATTAACAAGAAGAAAAACCTCCTTGAGTACTCCAAAGCCACCACGTGGATGACCCTGTGTTACCTCTCCCAGTTAATGAGGGGCAGAGGCCAGGACAACCCACAGGACCTCCAGCGGTTCCTACGCAAGCTTTGCTCCTTGGCTGCCGCCGGCATCTGGAAGCACAAGGTCCAGTTTGAGGAGAAAGAAATCAAGGACCATGGCTTGGACCAGCCAGACCTTCTCCCCCTCTTCCTCAATGAGAAGATCTCAAAGAAAGGCGTAGCCCATGGGAACATCTACAGCTTCACCCACCTGCACCTCCAGGAGCTTTTTGCGGCGCTGTTTTACGTTCTGGAGGACGAGGAGGAAAAGGTCGACGACTCGGGGGCTCTCGTGAGGGATGTCAACGTGCTGTTAGAAAACTACAGCGAGCCCAGGAAGGATTTGAACTCAATGGTGCGGTTCCTGTTTGGGCTGGTGAACCCCAAATCGATAGAATACGCCAAGGAAACCATCGGGTGCAGAATTTCGCCGCGAGCCAAGGAATATTTGCTGAGGTGGCTTCAGCAGAGGCACGAAGGCACCTCCCATCTCGGCCAAGCGCTGAAGGTGTCGGAGTTGGACACTTTCCACTTTTTGTTCGAGATGAACGAGAAAACCTCCACGCAAAGCCCGTTGGGACGTTGCACTGACCTAGACTTGCAGGACGTCGCGTTGACCCTGTACGACCAAGTGGCCCTTTCCTTCTGCATCAGGCAGTGGGCGGGGCTGGGCTGCGTCACGCTCCGGGGATGCTCCTTTGAGCAGCAGGATCCCAGGGAGGAGCTGCCTTGGTAAGTAGTGCCCCTCTCTGCTCTAGCCACCCAAAATCGCAACGATTTCTCCTTCTCCACCCCAAAAGATGGTTTTAAAGACATTTCAGCTACTTCTACCCAGAGACCAGCTGGTCCTTTCTCTGGGGGTTTCATTCCTCAGCAGAGCATTCTCTTGGGGACAACAACGGGTTTCTTTGTCCACTGGGATCAACGGAGCATCTTGGCTCACCTGGTCCGTCCTAAACAAGCCCATCGGTGCCCGGCTGTCAGTCTGGCTTCACATACCCCCCTTCTCACATGTAAAGGGGACACCCCTAGAGCTGAAATTTTAGGTGCACCCCAAGGTTTTCTTGAGAGCAGGTGAGTCCAGCAGCAACTCTCAGCATCCTTTGCCAAAGCCTCAGAGGTCCCTCCTGAAGACACCTCCTGCCACGGTGGGGGAGTTGCGCATGCCGGCACCAAAGCCGGGCGCTCCCGCTGCCAGCTGCTGTGTCCCCACCACTTTATCTCCCTGCAGCTCTGGAGGCTTGGGAGCTGGAGAACTTCCCCATCCCCATCCAGAGGTCTTCTCCTCCATCCACCCGCTCTGCCGGGCACTGCGGCACCCAAGTAGCACCCTGAGGATGCTCCGGTAAGAGACTCACGTGAAGCTGATACCACAGTCCTGCTACTGGCACGGGTGCGCTGGCCGGGTGGTGGGTAGTGTCCCCCCCCTGGGGACCACCAGCTTGTGGTCTGGGGTGGGGAGGCCGGGCTCATATTGGCCATGGGTGGGTGTGGCCCCTTCATGTTGATTGGCTGAGAGGTGGGAGGGTGCGGTCCCTTCGTGCTGATTGGCTGTGAGGTGGGTGTGGTCCCTCCACGCTGATTGGCTGTGGGATAGGTGGATGTGGTCCCTTCATGCTGATTTGCCCTGCAGTGGGTGGATGGGGGGTGCAGTTCCTTTACTTTAATTGGCTGCAGGATGGATGGGTGTGGTCTCTCCACGCTGATTGGGTGGTGGGTGGGTGTGGCCCCTCCACGATGATTGGCCAGGTGGCAGGTGCTGAGTGGCAGCCGGGCTGAGCCGGTGGGTTCTTGGCATCTCTGCCCGCAGGCTGCAGTGGTGCCGGCTGTCGGAGAGCTGCTGCGCGGAGCTGGGGGAGCTGCTGGCCCAGCACCCCAGCCTGGCTCATCTAGAGCTGGGCGACGGCAGCGTGGGCGACAGCGGCGTGCGCCTGCTCTGCCAGGGGCTGCGGCAATCCGGCTGCCGCCTGCGCGTCCTGCGGTGAGCGGCACCTCAACCCCTGGGCATCCCCCTGACACCTCCAGGCATCCCCCTGGCACCCCCGAGCATCCCTGTAGCACCCTGGGCATCCCCCTGGAACCTCAGGCAGCACCCTGGCACCTCCAGGCATTCCTCCAGCA
Organism: Momotus momota; assembly: GCA_028565915.1. NCBI lineage: Eukaryota > Metazoa > Chordata > Aves > Coraciiformes > Momotidae > Momotus > Momotus momota. The sequence goes on from JAOXNV010024947.1 coordinate 4,051, forward strand.
CCCCTGGGCATCCCTCTAGCACTACGGGCAGCCCCCTGGACATGCTCCGACACCCCAGACATCCCCCTGGACACCCCCCGGCACTCCCAGATATCCAGGCCCAAGAGGTGGAGCGCAGTGTTGGGGAGGTTCCCCAGAAGAGTTCCTCTGGGGTGGCGTTGTCCCTTTGTCCCACTCTCCTAGGGTGAGGAGCTGGTATTGGTGTGAGGACCATCACCGTGGTGGGGTGGCACTGGGGTAGGGACCATCACCGTGGCGGGGTGGCACCAGGGAGGGGGTCTTCGGCCTGGCTCTGAGGCTCTTTCCCGCGGTTGCCCGGCAGGCTGTGGTACTCCCGCCTCACCAGCGCCTGCTGCCAGGACCTCGCCACCGCACTGGGCACCAGCCCGTGCCTGGAGGAGCTGGATTTGTCCTTCAGCGAGGGGCTGCGCGACGCGGGCGCGCGGCTGCTTTGCAAGGGGCTCCGGCGCCGCGCCTGCCACCTGCGGACGCTGCGGTAAGGGGACTGCGGGCACCTCCGGCGTTCCCGCCTTCCTGCCCCGAGCAGCTCTCCGACCGTTTGGCCAAACCCCACGTCCCTCTTTGCCTTGGTCCCGCAGGCTGGGGAGCTGCCGGCTGACAGGTGCCTCCTGCCCAGCCCTGGCCGCTTGGATGCTGGAGAACCCCCACCTCACCTGCCTGGACCTCAGTGACAACGAGCTGGGATCCGATGGCGTCCTGCAGCTCTGCTGGCAGCTCCGGCATCCCGCCTGCCCGCTGCGGGCATTGGGGTAAGGAAGGGAGCTGGCACCTCCCTCTTCCCTCCCCACCAGCCCCAGGGAGGATGCTGTGGGACGGGACATCATAGAATCAGAGGATTCCAGGTTGGAAGGGACCTCAAGGATCATCTGGTCCATCCTTTCTTGGGAAAAGCCCTATCTAGACAAGCTGGCCCAGCTCCTGTCCAGAGGAATCTCAGGCATTGGGGACTCCAGCCTTTCCCTGGATAGATTATTCCGATGGCCCATTTTCCTTGTTTTGAATAATTTCCCTCTTGAATCTCCCCAGGAGAAACTGGTACCCATTGCCCTCAGCTTTCCCCTGTACAGAGAGTCTCCACGTGCTTTGTAGCCACTCTTTAAATACTGGAACATGGTGAGAAGGTCTCCCCTGAGCCGCCTTTTCTCCAGGCTGAACAATCCCAGTTCACAGAATCATCCAATCCCAGACTGGTTTGGGTGGGAAGGGACCTTCAAGGTCCCCTGGTGCAACCCCCCTGCAGGGAGCTGGGACATCTGCAACTAGAGCAGGTTGCTCAGAGCCCCATCCAACCTCCCCTGCAATGGGGCCAAGGATGGGGCAATTCCCTCAGCCTTTCCTCACCTCATCTCGGTGACCCTCCTCCGGACCCTCTCCAGCTTCTCCACACCTTTTTTCATTCGGCAAGGACCAAAACTGAACCCAGTATTCCAGGGGTGGCCTGACCAGTGCTGAGCAGTAGGACACCAGCATCCCCAGCACCCAGGAGAGCAGGGGGTGGGTTTTAAACAGCTCTTCTCCTTTTCCTCCTCTACTTAAAGCCTGAGCATGTCCGGGCTGAACGAGGAAGCTCAGCAGGAACTGGCTGCCCTGCGGACGCTGAAGCCGGACCTGAAGATCGGCTACTTCCTCGAGCAGGACCCGCCGCAGACGGGGGCCATGGCCCGGCTGCCCTTCCACCGCGGGGTCCTGCTGGGGGGCAGGAAGGGGCTCCCCACCTCTAGGAGAGGTCCCCACCTCTAGGAGAAGTCCTCACAACAGCCGGAGCCGTTGCCGGTTCCCAGTGCTGCCATAGCCAGGGAAAGGCTGCCCTGGGTATGAAGCTGCCCCACGTGTGGGGGGCCCGGGGCAGGAGGGTCCTGCTGGCATCTGCTGGGGGTCTGGCAGAACCAGTTGGGGTCCTTCCCTCTCTGGTGTCCCCACAGGTGTCGCTGGAACTAGTTGTGGGTGTTTCTTGATGCCAAATAAAAGCCCAGGGGCCACTCCCAGGAATCCCCTTTGCTCTTCCCAGTCCTCCTGCCCTGTCCCTTCCATACCCAGGGATATGTCCGTGGGTCCAGCCCCTGCTCCACATCCCTAAGGGATGGTTGATGTACCCAGCAGTGAGATGCCAGCCCTGGGAGGGGTGCTCCAGCCCTGGGAGGGGTGCTCCAGCCCGTTTGGGATTTTAATAGAGAAAAAAAAAATAAAAGAGAAATTCACAGTGAAATCCAAAAAATTCCCAAGAGCGCTGCTGGGGGGAGAGACACGGGAGTGGTTTTGATGCTATACTGCGGCCCCAGGCACGGAGAGGTGACCTCAGTGCCCAGGGCCACCCCCTTGTTGGGGACAAAGCCCTACGGCCCTGCACGCACGTCCCCAGGGCCTCCCGGCATCCTCATGGCGACGTCCCTGGGGTGCTGATGCTGACATCGTCATAGTCTGTGTCCCCTGGAGGCTGGGCTGGGGGGTCACTGGTGGCTCCTGGGGGGCTTGGTGGGGGGCAGCTCCCACCTTAGGGGACAGCAAAGGCCGGTGGCCCTCCTGCCAGAGCCCGGCCAGGATCTTGCCGCAGACCCCTCCATGGATTTGGTGCCTGCTCCTTGCCCATTGCCACCACCAAGGTCCCCAGAGGTGGGGACAGGGTGGCCATGGCCCATCTTACCTGTGGGTGCCAGCCCCTGGGAGATGTCCCCAGTGCTGGGAGCGGGGGACCCTTCCGGCACGGCCGCAGCATCATCATAGCCATCCAGAGGGTTGTGCTGGGCTGGGGGCTCTGGGACAGGCACAGCAGTGAACTGGAGGCTGTGGCAGGGCTCTGGCTCTGCCACCCACTTCCAGTCAGGCCACCAGGGATGTCCTGGTGGCGCTGGGACTGCAGGTCCTCAGCCAGAGATGGATCAGCAGGGCAAGAGAGAGAGGCCGTGTCCCCCCGGCCCCCCAGGCCACCACCCTGTCCTGGGGGCTCCCCGCCGGGTTCCTGCCCCCGTACCCCTACCTGGGGCTGCCTCGGGGTCACCCTCCTCGGTGCTGTCCCCGGTGTAATACGGCAGCTTCGACCCCAACCCCTCCGAGCGGGAGCCTGGTGGGGAGACAACGGGGTGTTGGGGGTGGCCAGAGCTGACACCGCAGGTGGCTCAGCCCCTCGCCGCAGAGCGGGGCCGCCCTGGGACCAGGGAACACCCCGACGCCACGGGGACGAGCCGATGCCGCGCCACCAGGACACGGTGACTGCGGCGCAGCCGTGGGACAGAACTGGGGACGCTTTGGGGAGAGCCACGGGTGAGCTGCACCAACCCGAGCGACTGGGCACCTCTTGGTACTCCAGCATCATGGTGTAGTCCAGCTCCTCGTAGATGGCATCAGAGATGGCATCCGCGGCTCTGCCGGGGCCTGAAATAACAGGCAGCGTTCACCCAGAGCCTTGGGGACAGTGGTGACACCAGGAGTGAGCCACCGCCCACCCTCTGAGCCGCCCACGGTGAGAGAGCCCCAGGATCCCCCCCCAAACCGGCTCTGCCCTGGCACCCACCCACCCAGACCCACCTCGACACCGAGCCCGGCACATCTGCACGGCCAGGGCGCCCAGCGCCAGGCACAGCAGCGTCCCCAGGACCACGCACAGGACCGTGGGCACGGGCACGGTCCCCGCCGGTCCCGGAGTGATGCTGCTGGGGACACCTGTGGGGACATCGCCAGGCAATGTGAGGAGGAGGAGAACCCCGGCCAGCCGGGCATGGGATGGGGTCTGCCGGTACGGGCAGAGCTACCTGGAGGTGGGGTGGACATCCCGCTCGTGTCATCGCTGTCATCATAACAAGTGACGTGGGCGTCCCCGTGGGGGCTGCAGGCCTGCAGGTGCCAGGGTGCCGACGGGCATCGCCAGAGCGAGCGAGTTCCCTCCTCACAGCCCACCCAGGCCAGCCAGGCCGGGGCCGGCTCCTGGGCGGGGGCGGCCACCAGCCTCCCGCTGTCCCCGCAGCCCAGTTGCCAGCAGACGGCGGCGACCGTGGCGTGGCTGGTGCCGTTGGCACAGACGCGGCCCCAGGTGCCGTTGTAGAACACCTCGAGGTGCCCCTGGCAGCGGCCACTGCCGCCCACCAGCCGCAGGGAGAGGTGCTCTGCAAGGGGGGGGGTGACAAGGGGGGTCACCGTATGGCTGAGCCAGGCACTCCCCAGCCTGGAGGGACCATCCCCGTGATCCATGATTTAGGGACACGTGGCACTGACCTGAACAGACGGCCCCGGCCCCGCCACCGCGCCGGCAGCCACGCCGAGTCGAGGCCGGGCACTCCCAGAGTGACGCTTCAGTGCCGGCACAGCCACCGGCACCCGGCCACAGCGGCCCGGTGCCGGCACCGAAGCGAGCCGAGCCGGGAGCCTCCAACGCCGTCCCGCAGCCCAGCTGTCGACAGACGACGCTGGCATCCAGGGCATCCCAGTTGTCCCGGCAAACGGCAGCCCAGGTGCCATTGTTGTAGACCTCCACCCGCCCGGCACAGCGCCCGGGGCCACCTGCCAGCCTCACCTGCCGGCTGCCTGTGGAGCACGGTGATGAGGTGGCCGCTCGGGGTGCCGGCACCCCTGGCCCTTCCTGTGGCACCCACCTGAACAGACCACGACCACCTCCTTGGGGCTGCCAGTTGGCGCGGTGGCTGTCCCTGAGACGTTGCAACGAGCCAGGTTCTCCTCGGTGCCGTTACACCGCAGGTCCACGGTACCCGAGCCCGGTACGGTGTAGACCTCCTCCAGCACGCCACAGCCCAGCTGCCGGCACACCTTGCTGGCACCCCGGGTGTCCCACAGCTCCGCTGGCATGCGGGCCCATACCCCGAGGCTCACGGTAACTTCCAGTCGCCCGTCGCACCGGCTCTGCCCCTCCACCAGCCGCAGGTTCTCGGCAGCGCCTGCAAAATCCCCAGCAGCGCCGTGGAGCCACAGCACCAGTGGCATATAAAATATCCCTGTGTTCTCTGCTCCCAGTTTTTAAGGTGTCTCAAAAGCCCCTTAAGGCGTTTCCTAGAGGGTACCACACAGACCTGAGCAGATGACGGCAGCGGCGTGGCTGGGGGGACAGGAGGGCTCCCCCAGCACCTCCACAGGGCACTCGCCCGGGTGCCGCTCGCTCCCGCAGCAGCCGAAGGCGTCCCGCCGCAGCGGCCCGTGCCCCCTGCCAAAGGAGCCTCCCGGAGGCACGGCGATGGCGGAGCCACAGCCGAGGTGGTGGCAGAGGACGTGGGCATCGGGCAGGTCCCAGCCGGTGGCACAGAGGGACCCCCACGTCCCCTTGACCGCCACCTCCACCCGCCCGGCGCAGCTCAAGGTGCTGTTCGCCAACCGGAAACCCGTGTAGGCTGCGGCAGAAACGTTGTTGGGGACACACACACGATGGTGTGGGGACCCCCCTGACACCTCCCCGTGTCCCCAGCGCTTACAGGAGCAGACGATTGTGGCGTGGCTGGCACAGCCCTGGCGGCGGGGCTGCCGCCGGGTGCAGCTGGCAAGGAGGGGTTCGGTGCCGGTGCACTCAAACCCCTGCTCCCAAAAAGGTCGGGATCCCGCCTCGAGCCGGGCGCTGCCGGTGAGGGCCAGCGCCACGCCGCAGCCCAGCTCCCGGCACACCACCTGGGCGGCCTGCACGTCCACGTGGTCCTCGCAGACGCTAGTCCACACTCGGCCTCGACGCACCTCCAGCTGCCCGGCGCAGTCGCTGTCGCCACCGACCAGCCGGGCAAACCCTGCCGGGAGAGCCGCCAGGCTCAGCGGTGAGGGACGTGCCGGGACCGGCCCTTCACCGCCCAGCTCCTACCTTGGCAGATGACGGCGACGTCGAAGTCGTGAACGCCGGCGTAGGGGCCCCAGCCGCGGATCTCGCAGTCCCAGAGGGTGGCCTCGTCCCCGCGGCAGTCGACCAGAGCCAGGTTGATGGGGCCGTCCCCTTTGCCGAAGCGAGCGAAGGTGGCGAAGGCGCTGCTGGCCGAGCCGCAGCCCAGTTGCTGGCACACCACCTCGGCTTCGTCCAGGTGCCAGTTGGCATCCGCCACTGTGCCCCAGTGTCCCCGCAGCTTCACCTCCACCCTCCCGGAGCAGAGACCCTCACCGGCCGTCAGCCTCAGCTCCACCGCCTCTGCAGCGGGACACCGGAACGGCCTCAGCCCTGCTGGGACGCCGCCGGCAACACGGCGAGCGTCCCAGCACAGCCACCCCCTTCCCACCTCACCTGCGCAGGTCACCCCCACGTCCAGCTCGTGGCCGCAGAAGTGTTGCCCCCAGCCGAAATGGGGACAGTCTTGCAGCACCTTCTCTTTGCCGCGGCAGAAGAAAGGCTGGAGCCAGATCCGGCCGGTGCCCTGCCCGAAGGGGGCATATGCGGAGGACCGGAGCGGCGGGCCGCAGCCCAGCTGCTGGCACACCACCGTGGCCCAACGGGCTTCCCAGTCAAAGTCGTAGCTGCAGACGGAGCCCCACTCGCCGTCGTGCTTCACCTCCACCCGCCCGGCGCAGCGCCCGCCACCGCCCACCAGCCGCAGCTCCCCAGTGCCTGCGACAAGGATGGTGCTGAGTCCGCTGGTCCCTGCCCCACCGATGCCCCACAGCCACCCCACGCCCCAGTGCTCACCCCGGCAATGTTGCACAAACAAGAGCACCCCCAACACCCCGACGGGCACCATCGTGCCGTGCCAGAACCCCGGCAAGAGGCAAGTGATCACCAGGCAGTGCCGCGGCCGGGAGCCAATGGAGGCAAGAGCACCTTTTGCGCCGTTATCAGGCGGGCTATCTCCCGGCTGGCAGGGCCCCAGCCTCCAATAACCTGCTCCGTGCCCAAATATGAGACTCAGCTCCGCTTCTGGCGTCACACACCTCGCCACGACGGGTCGGCGCCCGGATGTACCCAGGGGGGAGCCAGCCCCTCCCCAGAGCACCGGGGCGCGGGGGCCCTTCCCGCCCTTGTCCGCCCCCATGGGGGTGACCCTGCTGCTGGAGCCTGGCACAAGCCCAGTCCTGATGGTGACAGAATTCACCCCAAAACCACCAAACGCACCATGGGGCCGCCATCAGCACCAGCTCCAGGCAAAGGTCAAAGACCCCGGCACGCAGCGCCCGTCTTTGGGGTGCTCCCCTTCCCAGGGGTGCCTGGAGACCCCCGGGGGGGCACTGAGGTGACGGCAGCCGCCGGGCTCACCATGGCATTTGCAGGTGGTGGGTCCCCGGAGGCTGGTGGCACGTGGCGGTGTCCTCACAGCGCAGGCAGGAAAAGAGGCGGTTTCGCCGCCGGCGAGGACTCGGCATCGGCATCAACCACACGTGACTCCTCCACCACCTGCAGCAGTACCGGTAACGCCATGCGGTCGCACGCCGGTATCTGCCCGCGGTGACACCGACCCCGTTCTGGGGGGAGGACGCCCGCGTGGCTAAGCCGGGACCAACCACCAGTACAACCCAGTGGGCACGGGGGGTGGGAGCAGGAGCTCCCTCGAGGTTTCGGTTGCACACGGAGATGAGGACGGGGCTGACCCACCCGCCGCCGATGGTGGCCGGGAAACGCAGGTGGCCCAGGGGCCGCACGCAGTGGCGGGCGGCGGCGGTCACTGGTGGCATCGCGACCGCACGGGGAGGGAGGGGGAAGAGGGGCACACACCTGCAGGCACCACGGGATGTGCCACCTGCAAACTTCCCGTGTCACCCCGGGACAGCTTGCAGGGCTGACTTCAGCGCCCCTGTCACCCAAGATGTCCCCAACAACGCAGTACGGCCCTGACGCGGCTGCCACGTGGGCCCCGGGGAGTTGGCGGGGCTGGCAGGAGGCGGCCCTTGCCGTGGATCCCGGGGACACAGGGAGCAGCCCCAGAACAGATGGCCCTTGCCGCGGGCCCTGGGGACACGGGGAGCAGCCCCGAGACAGGGAGCAGCCGCGGGGTGGGAAGGGACCACCAACACAGGCACCGGGAGCAACGAGAGCACCCCCCGCCCCACGCCGAGGCCCTCCCAGGGACGGAGCCGAGCGTTATGGACGCTTTTTATTCTAGAATCCCCTCCCGTGACTCCTCAAGCGCTCGGAGCAGGAGCAGGACGGCAAGCGGAATCGCCGCCGGTACCGGCGCCGGCCCCGCCCACTTCCCCGGCCCGCGGCCCTCCCCGCCGGCAGGGGTCGCCGCACAGTCCGCATCTCTCCGGAAAGAGCCGAGCGGCGGCGGAGACGGCCGAGGGGAAACGGGGCGGGGCGGGGCGCGGCGACCATGGCGCAGCAGGTCGAGCAGCTGCGGGCGGACGGCGTGTACAAGGAGGTGATACGGGAGGGCACCGGGCCGCTGCCCGACTTCCGCGATGGCACCAAGGTCAGCACCGCCAAGCCGCCTCCGGGACCGGGGGAGAGGAAGCGGGGAGGTGGAGGGGGGGCGGGCACGGACGGACGGGGACGGGCGGAGCGCGCATGCGCAGCACCCCGCCCGCCGTCGCCATGGTGACACGGCGGCGGCCCCCCCCCGCTTCCTCCCCGCTTAGGCCACCTTCCACTACCGGACGCTGCGGTGCGGGGATGAGGAGCCGCCGCTGGACGACAGCCGGGCGCGGGGGAAGCCCATGGAGCTGATCGCCGGCAAGAAGTTCAAGCTGCCGGTGTGGGAGGCGGCGCTGCGGACAATGCGGCCCGGGGAGCGGGCCCGTTTCCGCTGTGACGTCAAGGTCGGGGCGGAGGGGAGGGGC